>CM052283.1:1729554-1833389 GCA_028455765.1 Lasioglossum oenotherae | reverse complement strand
ATAGGCGTGAACAGCTAGCGCGGCGATCTGGCCCACTGTGCGCCGGGCCGACTAGACTGTGGCAACTCGCGTCTAGGTCGCGCTCTGATTGGTCCGTGTTTTTCGTTAATAACTCCTAAACAAAGCCGCGGAGAACATTTTTGCAAAGGAAAGTGTCGCTTGAAATGGTCTCAGGAACCACCCCCTTTCGGGATTTTCACGAGTTTTGGGACACCCTGTATAATTTCCAACACCTTAACGATGCAAGAATGCTTGGTTTCAGGCTTCAAATTACATTTGTCAATAGAAGCTATCCAAACCATTATAATTTGAATGCTTCCCTGGCGAGATATTATCTGGCAGTGTCCAGAATATGATTCAGATCGAGGACACTTGTTTGAACTGCTCCTCAATCGCAAATACTACCCGCCCTTCATTATTAATTTCTTTCTAAGCGTGACATTACAGCGCTAATATGTATTTTTCAATTCCTCAAAAAACGTAAGATTACGATTTAGCGTTTACCGTATGCTGTATAAACCAAACATGGTTTACGGCATCAATAAATAAATAAATAAATAAATAAATTTAAAGATCAACCATTTTTCCGCTGATGTCACGGACCAGCATCGTTATTAACCCTTCGTGGGTGGGGTGATCTCGCGTCCTTATTCGGGTGGGGCGGTGCACTCGGTGCGCCAGGCTGTTTTGGGTCAGTTTTACTCAGTTTTGACTTTATGTCATCAGGTATTCAGACAAATCCATGTAGGTACATTACTAAATATAATTCAGACATTATCAAAAGAACGATGTTTTATTGAAAATGAGCACAAAATAACTCTCGATCTTCTCGTTAAAATTCGATCGTTGGCGCACTCAGTGCACCAGCCCCACCCTCGAAGGGTTAAGCAATCCTTATTAAAATTGCTTTATTTACGAGGCTGAATTTCCACGATGAAACATTCCCGTACATCGTCGATTTATTCTTGCACCCTTTCCCGCTGGATCGCAGGGACGTTCTAGTATTTATGTGTACGATTCGTTTGGTGGTTCAAGGGTCTCGCCACCCCAAACCGAAAGAGTCGAAGCCCGCACCCCTCGACAAAAGGACTCGCGTGGCGCGTGTCTCGCCCCCGTGGCACTCGCGCAGCTCCTCGAGGGCGAAAAGGGCGCGACGGCCCTCCCGAGCCCCTTTTCTTCCCAGCCACTCGCCCCCACTCTTCTATCCAAATCAGAACAAGTATCGTCCTTCGAAGCGTGGCTGCTGCATTCGTGCTCGCGTTCGTCGGGTAACGAGGAGGGACCTCGGAAACTCTTCGCGAATCGTTGATCCGGGTCCAATGACTCTTGCGACCCTTTCACCCCCCGGAACATCCCCCTGTTTTTATAAGCTGGCGTGTTCTTGATTGTGATTTTAAGTAAACAATATTCTGCTCGCGAGCGGGCAAGTGTTGCTATAGTAAACAATGTACAGTCTTCGCAAGGAGATGAGAAGATTGAAAATCATTGATGATACGTTCGGGCATCGTCGAATTACGGAACGCTAAAATAATAAACGCTATTTATCAATATTCATCCATCACGCTCCTCGCCGAACGAGGACCTAAGAACTGCCCCCACTCCACTAGCCCAAGATACAACTTCCGTTATACATTTGTGTGACACCCAACCTTAGCTTTCAGCCGATCGAGACCTACAAGATTTTCAATCTTAAAAAAAGCGAAATCCATTAATGTTTCCCTTCGTCGCGGATCACTTTCCCCGACTTGTTTTTATTCGTGTTCGATCGCCTCGAATATGTCAACTCGACCCCTCGACAGAACTTTCTACCTGCCACACCACCAGGCTCTGTCCGAAATCCCCGACATATTGAAGTCGAAGCTGCCGACAAATGGACGCGTATTATTCCTGCTGCTTCCTCACCCTCGCGAACCAGTCGAACAGGCTGACTTTACGAGAAATTCACTGTGTGTCCCTTACAATCTCTGCGATAACGAGGGACAATTGCTTGCTCCGGGATCTGACGAGTCCTCCCGACAGTCTCAAACAATTCTTTCCCAGAGAAAAGTCCTTTGCTACCGAACTCGGCTTAACCTTGTACCAGCAATGAAACTGTATACGTGACTTTAAAGCTTCGATGTTGAACCCCCCGCGCGCTAATGGCGCCGTTAGAAATTGCCATACTGTTATTTAACCCTTCGAGGGTGGGGCTGGTGCACTGAGTGCGCCAACGATCGAATTTTAACGAGAAGGTTGAGAGTTATTTTGTGCTCATTTTCAATAAAACATCGTTCTTTTGATAATGTCTGAATTATATTTAGTAATGTACCTACATGGATTTGTCTGAATACCTGATGATATAAAGTCAAAACAGAGTAAAACTGACCCAAAACAGCCTGGCGCACCGAGTGCACCGCCCCACCCGCATAAGGACGCGAGATCACCCCACCCACGAAGGGTTAAAACAATTTTTACACTGCTATAAAACTGTAAGTGTGTCGGTAAAATGAAAATAAGAATTGTCTGCATCGATTTCAGAACATAGAAGCCAACACAGAATGGTTCTCCTACAATTTAAAATTTCATGTGTTCAATTCAGCTTGAAATGTCTTGATTTGAAAACAGCTTCGAGTGCAAATTCTTGGAGGAGCGGTTCAAATCATCACGCCAAGAAATCCTATAATATAATTTAGAGCCAGGACGGTGACCAGAGTGTAACGAACAGTTAATAGGATCGGTAGATCGAGGACGCGGCTCGTCTCTTCTTTCGAAAAGCAGATTACAACGACGCGGAATCGCGGAACTGGCCGATGAAGCGAGGCGGGCATATTCGCAACGGGCCAATGAATTTATAATAGTGGTCGAGAAAGTTTGATGGATGGGAAGGAAGAAAGTGACGGGAGGGCGATGTAGCATGGACACCGCCATAGGGATGCGATTATTCGCCCTGGCTGGAGACGAAGGGCTAAATGAAATCCACTCTTGCGCCGTCCGAGGCGGAGGCGGAGGCTCCGGTAAATGGGACGCAAGCCGTTATTTGCATATTTATGCGTTTTATCCAGCGGGACCGGGTAAACGCTGAATATTCTCTCCTCCCCCGAGTTACGACGCTCGAAACGCCTCTTGGACTCTCGCCGGAGGCTAACAGTTGTCCACTTCGCGGGACTTTAGCTCCGGGCTCCGTACGGGTCCGTGTCGACGTAATTTTTTTTATTACTATATACTTTTAGTTCGCTTCTTCATCCTCGAGCCCACCTCCTGCCGATTTAATACATTTTTAAAAAGTTATTCCGCCATTCATCGAAATACTAACATAACTCCCGTTGAAATAACTAACACTAATTTATTCTAAGCACTTGATCCTGCAGGATTTCCGGGATGAAAGGATATTCGTGTTCCCCTTTGGGCTAACGGCTACCCCGTTTCCCCACTTTCTTGCAGAGTTGGGCAAACGCTGGTCACAATTATGATTATTGACTAATAACTTCACGAGCTCTACAAAAGCGACTAATAATTAATGACTAAGTAAATACTGGAGCGTGACTATGAGTAATGACCACATAAGTATTTGAACGTAATGACTAATGAATAATGACTAAATTTTTATCAAGGATGAATATTGACTACTGACTATAATGGCATAACTAATGACTAAATACGCAATCAGAATTTCACTCTGACTAATGACTAAAAATGGTTATAAGTTAAAATAAGACATAATAATAACAAAAAATAGCCTATTAGTCTATAAATATATAAAATACAGATTATGACACGTTTGGTCACTGCTAATTTCCATATAGTTTAAGTGTACATATTAACGTATGTTAATCGCACAATAGTGACTGATGACTAAAGATTGATGACTGATCATTTAAACTAACTAATGATTAATTATAACTAATAAGCAATTACTAACGATTACTCAGAGTTGTGACTAACTAGTGCCATGTAGCTATGACTAACTAATTAACAAGTTTTAACTGACTTTTTTTAAGTTTTGACTAACAATCAATCAGACTATTAGTCATTTTTAAATATTAGTTGATTTTTGCCCAACTCTGCTTGCTTGAACCAATTATGCCGAAGATGCGCGAAGACGAACGAAAAATGGTCTTTCCGCGGAGTTACTCTCTCGTAGGATATACTTTATGTCTTGTGCGTTACGAGATTTTTTATCGTTACAGAGGACAGAGCAACTGGCAATTATGCAGGATGTGGCCGGATGGATAGTACAACCGGGCAGGGGATGATTCTACATGTAAAAATCAGTCGAAAAAAGGAATAACATTGTTTAGTTTGACGCCTCGTTTTCGAGTGCTTCAGTATACACAAGGAAGTAGAATCGGTTGGTCATGATCAGACGCGTCAGACGGTTCCTATCAATAGCACGTATATTTGCTGCATTTTTGAAAACGAGGCGTCAAATTAAAAAAAGTTATTCCTTCTTTTCGACTTATGTTTACATATAGAATCATCCCCTGCCTGGTTGTACCACCCATCCGGCCACACCCTGTATATATGTACGTATAAATATCGATATTAGATAGATAGATTGGTTTCACTACCCCCATCAATACTACCCCCCAAAACGAAAGGATAGGGAGCATTTAGCTCCAGGTGCCTTTTCCCAAACCTCATGATCATTGAACCAGGCTTGCCCTGTTAAAAAAAAAAATAGATTGGTTTCAGACCTTCAATCTCAATTGCTGAACCTTAACATTGTTGAGTAAAAGCTTCGCCCCAGTAATTCGTTCATTAAAATTTCAAATGTAACTAGTTCTGTTTTAAGGATGTTTTGGAGGTATATAAAAACGCAACAAAATTTTTGAAAATTTGACAAGATATAATCGTTACTAAATTAATGCAATTACCAGAGTTTGGGTTCGATTCACTGCACCGTTTAAGAATTATAGCAACTTAAAGTTTGCACATTTTAACACGTCTTCTTATGGAGAATTCATAAAATTCCATAAACCAAAGATTCAAAAGTACAGTTTTTAAAACGTGCCTTTCTGTACTATTAAAACAACTAAGAATGTATAATCATATTAGTATTAGGATAAACAATAAACCAATAACTTTAAGTACAATAAAAATTATAACCATCGAGAAACCGCGCGTGCCCGGCCTTTCGGGCCATTTAGTTTAGTTCTATAATATCGCTCCTCATATGGTATACTTGTTGTGCGTTTCTAAAGTATATTGTAATACTCATGTAACTCATTGTATTTTATGGCACAATAAACGCTCGTCACAAAAAAAAAAAATTCATAAAATTCCACTTCAAACCCTATTCAAACCTTGAAAAAACGCAACTAGAAACTCCAGTTTTTTTTGTATATGTAGTAAAAATTATGTAATTAATTATGTTCAAAATTTATTAGGCTTCACTAAACAGTTACAGAGCAAAAAAATTATAAACTGTTACAAAACGTCAAATTTATCGTGTTGTCTCTCAACTAGCATGGAAACGCGACAAGTGTAGACCACTGAATATAGCTACAGAGGGTACAGTATTCGCAAAAGTTTACTGCAAAATATACTCATGAATGGCTTTCATTGCCGTGTATTGATGGACTTCAAATTTCTTGTACTTTTGTCTCCCATTGTACCTCCAGAACATCCTTAAGAGAGACGCGACCTGTCGGACACACAAGAGTCAACTCGCCCGAAACAAAAATGGCACGTAGCGGTGCGCAACCGATCGATCTACGATCCCGAGTGATCGACGGTCGTCCTACCTCTGGCAATCGGCGGACCGTTGGCAGCGTTGGATGTCTTTTTTTTTTCGTCCTCGAGTACACCGGGCTCATTAGTCTCCACGACGTGGCGGCGATCCGCGGCGTAATAACTTTTAAGGTAACGCGCGATCCTGATCGATCTCTCGGCCATAGAAGGCGATCTCATCGATTCCCGGGAAAAGATGAAATCGCCTTTCGCGATCACAATCGAGAGAGGTTCCCGTCGAATCGATGCGTTCGAAGGTCGGCCAAGTATCGACACAACAGAGTAGAAGGCCGACGGCGGCGACGCGACGTGACGTTCTGCTCTTTCGGTAAACATCCTCGGGGAACGTCGTTTAACATCCCCCGGATGAATCGCGAAGAACCCGCGAGACAAGATGTTCGTTCTTGTATGCGAAAATTGCTGCGTTAGCCGAGCCGGAAGACTGCGTCAACAAACGTGGCTGTGCAAATATTTAAACGCTACCGAGATGCCGATGCGCACGTGGGTAATGTCCCGAGGATCTGGTACTTGCGTGAAATTAATCATATGTTGATTCTTGCCCGTCCATCGAGTGTTAATTTCATACTTTCGAGTAAATAGTTTCATACATGCATCGTTTTAGTGGTTGTAAACGACGCGAGTGATCTCATTTTCATTAACTGTACGTGTTAGAATATCTGAATGGTGTTAACACTTTACCTACCGGAAGCCTATTAATAGGATTTTCGATAATTTTGCTGCACCCAAAAGAAAGCATAGACATTTTCTTTTACACTGCAATCTTAGATGAAACTATTAGATAACGCTATTGAGGGTGACTTGTTAGTTCACAATGAAAATTGCTGTCGCTATTGAAGGTTCCATTAAAAAGTATTTAGCCATGTACCGAAGATTTTTCAAAATTATGCAATACTGACCGGTCGGTAATGTGTTAACATGATTAGCAGAATAAAACACAAAACGATACGAACAACTTAATTGAAATAGATCCGAATCCATCGCATCGTGTAATCGATACGGAAAATGTTTACTTCGCACACATAATGAGCGACACGCTGAAGAACATACTGGGAGGGTGCGAACATGAGGACACTGACGTTTCCACTCGGATTATTCCTCAGGGTGGAATGGTCGATCGGCGGGAAGGGTGTTCCATTGTGCTCTCTAACCGCGGGCGGCCACTCCGTGGACGAGCTAATTAGGTCAGCCGGCTTTTAATTAATGCGCAGGCCGGGCGAGGAACGATCGAAACCCGTCTCCCGCGGCCCTAACATATTTCCGAAGAACTCGGAGAGCTGGAGTTCGGAAAAGGGCCTGGAGGCCTTTGCGTTTCCACTTTCACTGTCGACGGTAGGCCACGATTGACACTGCGGCAGAAGGTAAAGTTCGTGCAAGTTTGCGGACGACTGAACTTTTCGAAACGCGTCTTTCTTCAGTCGAGTTGTCATTCGTTTTGTTTCTGCGACTGACTGCGAACTTTCCCATTCTATCGATGTTGGAAATATTAATGCAATGAGATGCGACTTTGTGAAATACTATAATGTTTAATAACTTGCAGTGGGTGTACACAGTATTTGTAGAAAAAGTAAAGATCATTTTAAAATTTCTTATCTGTGCCTGCAATGAAAGTTTAAAACATTTATTTTGTAAATCTATGTAAGTTACACACGTGTACAAGGTTTCATTGAAATCGATTAATAAATTGAGTAAATTGTAAAAATCGTTGAGTTCATTTAAATCGCAGATTCTCACGATTTATGCTATTTTCAATTAAATATCATATATTTCATAACAACCTTGACCGATTTAAAAATTATTTACAAAATTTATTATTGTTATTTACACAAGTTATTCGTTTGTAAAAGATGTACGAATACTTTGTACACCCACTGTATTAAACAATGCGGGTTTTACGAGCCCCTCAGAGTCGCCGTTCGTGCGCTCAGGGTTAATATCTCTGAACACTTGTATTTCGGTTTGTAATGTAAAAGGTACGATATTTCACAAACGTCTATCACTGTTTCATTAATTACTGGATGTGTTCGCCAGCCATAAATTGCAGGAAAGATCGACGCAAAGATGATGTTCGGTACCCGTGTTACGCGAGGAGAAAAAAGTAGGGAACACTGGTGACCGGTCTCCCGAATCAAGGATCATCATTCATTAACTGACCGGTGGGATGTTCACTCATAAATCTCCCATCTGGTCTGTCAGCGGGCATGATTCCCCCAGACGCTGCAGCTCCGCTAATCGTTTTTCGACGAAGGTACCGAAACAAAGCGTCGTCGGGCAGCGTGCGCTAGTTCCGAACGTGGAAAACGATAGCAACCACGACGGTAGCGAATCGATTACCGATAGCCGACTAGAATCTCGTTGAAATTGATATTTATTACCGGCACGATGGGCCGACGAGCGTATCGCTCTCATTACATCTGCCGTCGAATCGGCGGCCGCAAATATTTGAACGGGGGAGAGGAACTAGCGAGAAAAGAGAGCCGAGGTTCAACACTATTCTGTTATTAATAGCCTGCGAATCTTTATGCAAAATAAAAATTGCCTGCATCGATTTTTTCCCTTGATGATTCGAATAGAGGAGAAATCGTGTATTAACGTTTTCAGTCTTGAAAATCTTCCAACAATTTCGAATTTCATCTACTCAATTTGGTTATAAATGCATAAAGATCCGCAGTTATTCTCGAGTTTTATTGCCTCGGTAACAAGTATAATAAGGTACAGCGCATTTTTACTGAATCATGCACTGCATAAAAGTATGCAGTGCCGAACGGAGAGTATCAGAAGTGAAAAGTATGCGGCACAGAAGGAGTTAACGTCTACCGGTTGCGTTCGAACCTCTGCAAGAGGATCCGGCAATCTCCGCGGGACGTTCTCGCGAGCAGTGTATTAATTCGACACCCCGGAGGGTTCTCGACTCGCGAACGTATCCCGGCTGCATCCCGCTGCATCGCACCGGTTGTCGTTTAATCCTCGGGGCCTTTGTAACTCCTTTATTACTCGTCTCGTTACCCGAAAGTTATTCCCCGGATATTGAAAACCTTCGTCCGCGAGAGCTGGAGAACCGGCAGAATTCGGAATTATCCCGATACTTCGATTCTTTAGAATTTGTTATTCAACTCTCTGGTTTGTCGAGCTGTGCGAGAAGATCGCGCATGCATTAACCCTCGGACTACCCGACCTCCAAAACTGGAAGTCTATCTTCTGGTTCAGCACCCTCTAAATATGTCCAGGTGTCGCAAGATTCGACAAGACCAACCATGTCCGAATCAGCACGGTGTCCACCCACTTCGATCTAACCCAGCTACGGGTCCACAAATTCTCATAAAACCGAACACATTAATCGGGATCGTGGATGCCGGTCGCGAGGGCATCATTCCCATCGCTAGGAAACACGCGATAGAGCGCGAGGGTGGTGACCCACCCTCCTCCGGGACGGAAGAGAGGGAGGGAGAAAGGGTGGAACGTGCAGGAGGAAAGAGGGACGGTAGAAAGCGAAAGAGAATGAGAAAGAGAAACGCAGAGGGAGGTGGTTGTGAGGGAAGAGGACGGTAGAGAGAGAGAGAGAGAGAGAGAGAGGAGCAAAGGGCGGTTGGCACACTCGGTCGATCTCTCGTGGTTGCCAAGCGACGAACATCCACCACCAGGCTCTCCGGCGACTACCCCTGGAGCAGAGCGTAGAGGAGGCTGCGTTGGCGGCGTTGGTGGCGTTGGTGGCGTTGGCGGCGTTGGCGGTGGCACATCCTGAAAGCCTCGAAGCCTGTCGGAGACCTAACCGGCGGCGGCTGGCGGTGCTGGCGCCACCTGGCTCGCCGGAATACACAGCCGGCCACCCCCGCGGTCCCCGCCCGCACCGTGACAGTCGCGCGATGCACTCCACGCTGGCTGGGTCTCGCTTCGGAGCCGCCGGTCCTCCCTTTCGCGTTGCCGATGCGCTTTTCGCGCACAGCGAATCGCCTCGCCTGTTCGCCGCGAGACAGCCGCGCAAAGACCGTCACCATCATCGGCCCGTCGCGCCGCGTTCTTCGATCCCGTTCCTCGACCATCATCATCATCATCACGATCCGCAACCGTACCAGCAACATCAGCCGCAGCAGCGTCGCCAGCACCGTCATCGGGACCGACAGCACCACCTCCTCCACCTCCGGCACATTCTCTTACTGCTCCTTTTGTTCCTCATCCCACTGCCACCCGCCGCGGGACACCGCCGGGAACAGAGGACCGCCGAACGGTCGCCATCTTGCGTCGTCTAGTGCGTCTTCCTACTACTAGGACACACACAGCCTTTTTACTCTCTCCTCTCATCTCCCCTTCTCTTCTATCGCATTCGACCACCAAGTCTCCAGGGGGGAAACGTACGAAAACCGAAGATATGGGGGTGCGCGACAGCCACCACCACCACCAACACCATTCTTCCTCCTCATCGTCGTACTCCTACGCGGCTGCACCCGGCGCGCTCCTGCGAACGGCCTGCTGCTACTCTCTTCCTCCTGCTCCCATATCGCGATAAGGGAGAGATCCGTTGCCCGCCCGAGGGGCTACGATTCCTCGACGTTGCCCGCTCCAGCCCGATCCCGCTCCTCGTGCTCTCTTGCTCCCGCTCGCAGCAGCCCAGGGGTCGTTGAACGTGGGGTAAGTGTCGGCAACCAACGGCCGCAACCAGCGGCACGTGCTTTTCCAACGCTGCGCGATCGAGCACCGGCTCGCCCTCCTCTTCCTCCTCTTTCTCATCTTCCTCCTCCTTCTTCAAGCTCCCTTTCCTCTACTCTCTTTATATTTTCTCTAGCTTACCAGCTCCATTTCTCTCTCTCTCTCTCTCTCGCTCTTTCTCTGATACACACACAAACTTTCTCTCTCGCTCTCTCTCGCTTTGACTTTCTCGCTCTGCTTCCTTTTATTTGCGCACGACCTAGCGGCTTGTTTTGAACCCAGCAGAGGGGTGGATGCACCCAACACCCCGCATAAAGCCAACTTTGACCCCTTGCTCGCTGTTTAACCTCTCGCTCTGCCTTTGTTCGGGAACACGGCTCACCCCCTGTCGACCCAGCCATCGACGGTAACCCCTTAACCCCTTGCCGTACGATTTTCTTCACGGTTACGGTAATTGGAGCCTTCTTTGTCTTTGATGTTTCTCCTAAAGAGAGAAAGACAGTTTTGACAGTTCTTTGTACGTGTTTGCTTCGGTGCATCATCCCTCCGATACGATTGCGTCTTTTGCCGGTGTGCTTACGCTGTGCCGGATTAGGGTGCGTTTATGTTTGAGCTGTGATAGGAGATATGAAACGGCCAATCATAAGTTCAGATGTTTATTTAACAACACAAGTGTCCTCTAAAACGGCAAGAAGTAATAGAATAGAATGGAAACATGTCATTGAATAAATATGTTAATTTGGTGCAGACTTCTGTTCCAAACCAATAATTGAACCGCATGCAATCGATTTTTAAGTATTCTTCAGAGTTGGTATACGGTGTACCGACGTCGTCCCTCAAGGGTTAACGAACGAAATAAATCCGAGTTGCTCGGAGAGCGATTGTGTTCGAATTTCCGCCAATCAAGGGGTTCCAAGGGAATCAAGGAAAGAAGGAATTCGATCGCGGACTATCTGCAACGGATTTCGCGACGTTACACGTGCGGACTCGCGTCGTCTACGAGCGTGAGACTCTGAAATTTCCTGGCGAAACGGGCGTCGCACCTGGCGAGAACGCGCGTTCACCGCGAAACGCGGTAATACTCTTGGCGAAATAGTCGCCGGTGCTGAATCGTAATGGAACCGCCAAGGTTGGGGCGGCGCGCGAGCGCGTTCGCCAGTTTCTTTCGCGGAATGTGGAACACGATCTGGCACGAATACCATCGTGAGATCTGCCACTGTCCGGCGCATGGCGTTCCGCGTGGATTAATGGCCTCTCGACGGGTCCCCCTATGCCGAGTAACGAGCACCATATTTTCGGTTTAATACCGAGAGCCCTGTCCACCGATTATCCGTCTACTGTCGCGTTAGGCCAGCGGGGGCGGAGCTTACCCTCTTGGGCCAACGCCTGGCCCCGGCCGAAACGAGAGTCGCTAGGGTGCCGGCCATCTAAACGCTTCGTTTCTCAATTTTGACACTTCTCAGGTTCATCGTATTCGCATCCCGGCAAGGATACTGACATAACTAAAAAATGCAGTATTCTCACAATAACGATTTGAAGAAAATTATAAAATTTCCATCGACATAGTACAGACATCTTTAATCTTTCAGAAAAATACTTATAAGTCTCTCAATATTATAAGGGTCTAGGGCGTATATCAACGGTAATATGTTTCTCTGTAAACAAAGATTAAAGTTTCATTCGCTACTTTATAACAATTATTTACATGATTTACAGTCTTACCTGTAAACAAAGAAACGACAATTACAGTTTACACTTATCTCTTCTATATTTATCGCAATCACTTTTATTCCAATATCTCCTTATTCTACAATTTCGCTTGTTTATCCTTTGCACGTGTGCTCTATTACGTAATCACTATCTTTATCTCTCTCTTACTCTGTATCGGTGTCTTTCCTCAATTCTTCCAATCATTGTGTTTCATTCCATCTAGCGGTGGTTCATTAAAAGGCGCGCGGAGCATGAGAGGCGCGGCACAATTCAAATTAACGATAGTATACTTTCGTTACATACTTTTGGAAACAAATCCGACTAGGCTCTATAAAATGATATTACGGATGCCCCTCCATCCACCCTAAAGTCACACTGTTCCTGCTGCTACAGAAATGAACTAGCTCGTAAAGAAAACTCATAAAGAGATATGTATGACGTTGTTCTAGCACGTAGAGGCCAACTAAACGAATCTATCACTGTGCCAACTTCAAAATCGTTATTTTCTTTTAGCTGTGTCATTATTCTAGTCGGGGTGCGATATGCTTCTTATGGCATTGTACACTTTCAAAGAATGGCCCCAGGGAGCACTTGAGAGCGTTCTCCGGGGCAAGAGAAGCCTTTTAGTCTCCTCGCGATGGGTCTGTCTAAAGATTGACCGTCACTCGAAATATCGAGACGGGAAAAGGTATTTATAAATTTGGCGGATGGATCAGACGGCGTTTCATCCTCTCGGCACTCGACTTCAACCCGACCTTCGACGTCCGACCTAGCCTCCCCTTTAACCTTTCGACTCTCTCTCTCTCTCACACTCTCACCGGCCGATTCGATTATTTACCAGCATTCTTCGCACCCCTCGTCACGTATCTCCGATATAAGTCATTTTGCGGTCTGCCAATGGCGTTCGACTCGGGAGACGATTGATAAAAGCGAGAACCCCTCGACCGCCTTCGCCACATTCGATCCACCTAACCTAGACACAGACTCTCATCCCATCCACGGTCGCTTCCGAGCTCTCTCGGTGCCCAAACTTGCTCGCCGTTCAATCACGTTCTGCGAAAGGTTCTATAAAATCAGTACAGTTTTCAACTGGAATTGAAAAGTTCTACCTTGTCTCAGCGACGAATCTTTTTACATCTTTAGACTGCAGATAATGCAATTAATTCAATTTAAATATCGATAGCGCGCTTAACAATAAACCTTCTTTTGGTTGTAATCTGTATCTTGAAACAATTTCTACAATTTTTTACAAGATATTTTCGAAGGCGTTCAGAGCACAGTCATTCGGAGAAATCATCCCTATTTTAACTCGAAAATTAAACATTTCTTCACGCCTAGAATAATTCCATTGTACATGACTTTTTTTCTTTTTATGGATATGAAATTGATACGATATCTCCGACATATTTAACAATGTAAACAGCATGGTGAATATGTAAGTATTAAACTCGAGACTCGATAGAAGCGAGGCGAGAAACATTGAAAGTGCGCTCCTCCGGCCATCTAAAATTCAAAGCGAAACGAGAAGAATGGCGCGAACGTCGCGAGAAAAAAAAAGCGACGGCTTTATGGCGCCTCGATTTTCGACTGAAGCAGTAAAGCGCTTCTTTATCGAGGATTCGCGAGGCGCGTTTTGTCAGGGAGAAGATGTCACAGCTCGTCCCTCGGAAAAGGAGTGCATCGTTCGTGGCAGCAACGTTTCCGAAACAGCGAATTCCCGAAGGGCGGCTGCGCCGTTAAAGTGGAGTTATCGGCGTCCCGATGCGAAACACGGGCCGGAGGATGTGCTTGTGTTATTCTTTCGCCACCCTCGCGTCGTTGACGGAGACGTCGACGACGACGACAACGACCGGGAAGAGCTTCCTTTTTGCTTCTTCGACACCGGTGATCGTTACACATGTGAGTGTGTGTGTAACACGCGTCGCCCGTGACCAGACTCCCGGTCCTCACCGGGGGAACTTCCTCTTTGTGTGGCCCGGCTGCTTCTCTCCTCTGTGTACCTTGCACCCTTCTAACTTTCTCTCTCCTTTGCTCTCTTGTTCTCTCACTCGACGAGTTTTTCCCCGCCGCGCCGGAAGCGATCCGCTCGCTCGAACACCGCCGCGTTCTCATCAACGGAATCAGTTTGATAACCGACGATGATCGACGACGATCACCGCGGGAACGAGCCGGTAATCGCTCGATCCAGGGGGATCGTGCCCACGATTCTGTCTGACGATCTATACACCGTGCCTTTCCAAAAGAATCTGATTGTTCGATGTTCGTACAACGCACGGCTGCACGTTCGAGTCTTTCGAGAAGTTACAAAAATTTACAAATGCCGATATATTATTTTTAGCTCTAACAAATGTATAAGAGGGGAGCAGGATATTTTGAATTGGCTGGTCTGTGATGAAGTCACAAGAATTTAAATATTTCTGTATATATTTTTAGCTCAAGAAATGTATAAGAGGGGAGCAGGATATTTGAATTGGCTGATTTGTGATGAAGTTACAAGAATTTACATATTTCGATATATTATTTTTAGCTCTAGAAATGTGTAAGGGAAGCAGGATATTTTGAATTGGCTGGTCTGTGATGAAGTGACAAGAATTTAAATATTTCTATATATATTTTTAGCTCAAGAAATGTATAAGAGGGCAGCAGGATATTTTGAATTGGCTGATCTGTGATGAAGTTACAAGAATTTACATATTTCGATATATTATTTTTAGCTCTAGAAATGTTTAAGGGAAGCAGTATATTTTGAATTGGCTGGTCTGTGATGAAGTCACAAGAATTTACATATTTCTGTATATATTTTTAGCTCAAGAAATGTATAAGAGGGCAGCAGGATATTTTAAATTGGCTGATCTGTGATGAAGTCACAAGAATTTAAATATTTCTATATATTATTTTTAGCTCTAGAAGTGTGTAAGGGAAGCAGTATATTTTGAATTGGCTGGTCTGTGATGAAGTCACAAGAATTTAAATATTTCTGTATATATTTTTAGCTCAAGAAATGTATAAGAGGGCAGCAGGATATTTTGAATTGGCTGATCTGTGATGAAGTTACAAGAATTTACATGTTTCGATATATTATTTTTAGCTCTAGAAATGTGTAAGGGAAGCAGTATATTTCGAATTGGCTGGTCTGTGATGAAGTCACAAGAATTTAAATATTTCTGTATATAGTTTTAGCTCAAGAAATGTATATGGGGAGCAGGATATTTTGAATTGGCTGATCTGTGATGAAGTTACAAGAATTTACATATTTCGATACATTATTTTTAGCTCTAGAAATGTGTAAGGGAAGCAGTATATTTCGAATTGGCTGGTCTGTGATGAAGTCACAAGAATTTAAATATTTCTGTATATAGTTTTAGCTCAAGAAATGTATATGGGGAGCAGGATATTTTGAATTGGCTGATCTGTGATGAAGTCACAAGAATTTAAATATTTCTGTATATATTTTTAGCTCAAGAAATGTATAAGAGGGCAGCAGGATATTTTGAATTGGCTGATCTGTGATGAAGTTACAAGAATTTACATATTTCGATATATTATTTTTAGCTCTAGAAATGTTTAAGGGAAGCAGTATATTTTGAATTGGCTGGTCTGTGATGAAGTCACAAGAATTTAAATATTTCTATATATATTTTTAGCTCTAGAAATGTGTAAGGAAAGCAGGATATTTTGAATTGGTCGATCTGTGATGAAGTTACAAGAATTTACATATTTCGATACACTATTTTTAGCTCCAGAAATGTGTAAGGGAAGCAGTATATTTTGAATTGGTCGATCTGTGATGAAGTCGCAAGAATTTAAATATTTCGATATATTATTTTAGCTGTAAGGAATGTATAAGGGGAGCGGGATATTTTAGATTTTGTGATTTTAGAACTTACAAGAATTTAAATATTTCTATATATTATTTCTAGCTGTAGAAATGTGTACAAGGGAAGTAGGATAGTTTGACTTGGCTCCTGTTGAAACACGATACACAGAGCTAGACGATGTCGAGAGAGGTGCATCACGGGCCGCCGAAAGTGCATCACGTGCGACGCGCCGGTGAAAAAGCGCGTGTCGCTTGGAAAATGCATAAAATGTGTCGTCACGCAGGAAACCGAGTCCTCGAGGTGCGTGTAGCCCAGGGAACGGTGACATATGTCGCGCATACGTAACGACGACAGCCAGACTGCAATCATCGGCGAGTGTAAAACATTAGCTCGAACGGGCCGACATTGTTCGTTTGTCCGCCGCTGTTACGACAGATGCCTATACACGTATATCCGTCTCTATAATTATCAGGACACAATGGTCGATCGAAACGAAAACGAGCGTCGGACGCAGCCTCGGATCGTGAAAAGGACGCGTGTTCGGCTCGTTAGTTTCGAAACTGACCGACGAGCGTAATTAATCGACGACGCTTCCTTCGATACGATCGTCGTCCCCGATTTAGCTGTTTTGTTCGCGCACGCAGGATTATCTAACATCGCGATAGCCGAAGGGGAATAGAAACCGAGGAGCGGCGAAATTCGTCGGACAATTTCTCTGGGACGAACACAGGAAACACCTGCCACGTAGAGGTTGTACAATGCAACCCTGTTCCGACACCTTCCCCGAGATGCTAATAGCATCTGCTATGAAAACAGCATCTGCATGCTCGACACTTGCCTGTTCCGTGCTCCGGCAAATTGTGGGAAACGTTCCTCGCTTCAAAAATGCGATCCTCCCTCGTTAGCATTCGCTACTGAAATTCCGTGTTGATATCTGCAATTGTGTTCCAGGAAAATAGTAAAATTATCTTCAATGTTGTTCCTACTTTTTTTCTCATAAATGCATCAAACAAAGTATAACAGGCTGTTGTCGTAGCATCCCTTCGATGTTTTGTCTACTCAATTCGAGGAAAAGCAAGGGGAGGGTGTAGAATGGAACGCGACGAGAGTGTTCAAAAGTTTCTGACCGGATGGGAAATTTGGGATTCCGACGTCGGACCGTTTATCCGAGTGCTGATCTAACAGCGAGGGTGGCGTCGAGAAGAAATTCGTTTGTGCCTCGGCCATGCATACGTGACCGTGGTCCCCGTATCGACTAGAAAGACAGGATAGCACGAGACAGAGCCGCGTCTTCCTTCGGGAAACAACCATCGCGTATTTCCCTTCTCCCGTTTGTTCCCCGGGTTTTCCGTGATCCGCATATTTCCCCTGTTATTTCGCGGCCAGACTCGTCTCTTCCGCTTAACGAGATTTCCTTTCTATTCGAGACGAGAGAGAGAGAGAGAGAGAGAGAGAGAGAGAGAAAGACTCGCGGCAGTGGCTCGTTAAAAACTTCAGAAGCAAGCAACCCGGATCGTATCCAATGGGACATTTCCCCGAGATTCTCTTTTCGACGCCGATCCCAGCCCCGCTTTTACCAGGCCGACACGATCGGGACACCGCAGCCTTTTATAACCGGAATAACCTCGAATTAGGTTAACCTCCGGATGGAAACAGGCTCGGATGTGCCCTCCTGCATTTAGCTCTTCTTTATTTTCTTGCTGTTCGTGTTGTGGGTTAACGGGTTTTCCTCGAATTCGAGAATCGAACAATTAAGAGTTGAAACTTGCTTAATTGTAATCCGTACTGTGTAAGCTTTCCAATGGTGCATTGTTCCTCACTTTACGATCGTTAGTAGATAGCGGATTTTATGCATTTATGACAAGAATGAATGGGTGCAATTTAAGACTTGCTACTATATTATTTTCTACCTATTAAACGCATTAAGAAAATAAATTTCTATTTCATTCCAGTTTGTTGCGATTCGGGAACGAAATTTATATTTCGAGCACGCCCGATGCGAGATCTACCGTATCCAAGGATTAACTGTGTATTTCTATGCGAAACAAAAATTGCCCACCTCGATTGCAACAAACTGGAGTAAAATTGCCATTTATTTCAATTACGCACATATAAGAAGATGGGTACATACAATTTAAAGCAGTGGACGTGTGAAAAAGACTTAAATTAATATAATTGAAAGAAGAAAGACATGTCTATTGGTCTGTCTCCTGACAATATTATTCCACGGGACTTTCCAAGCTATCGGACGACGTACCATCGATCTACGATGATCGTCTCCGAAGCGTTAAAAGGCTGCTGCCTCCCGAAAACGGGTCGCCGGTAGCAACATTGTCATCTCGTCCGGAGGATGCGCGAGACCAGAATGCGTAAGAGCGTGTTATCAGCGATCTCGTCGATAGTTGCGACGATAAAGCGTGTCTTGGTCCTGCTCGTGTGTAGTCCGGAAGGTTTTCGAGTTTCCCTGCGACGAAGAAAAAGAGCGAGAGAGAGAAAGTAAGTCCTCTTTGTGCCCCTCCCCGAAGAAAGCTTTCTTTGAAGCGATCGTGTCTCGTCGCGCGTCGAGTTAAATGGTCGTTGCCGGGGACGCGAGAAGAAGAAGAACTCTCGTCTTTGTGTGTAACCCCCCCTGAGGGGGTTAGTATAATGGAGAGCGAAGCAGCATAGTTGCGAGGAGCATCCGCGGCTGCAGAATCGAGAATGTCACGGTCGTACTTTAACCCTCGTCGTCCTTCGGCGCGGCGTTCCTCCCCAGAACTTCCACGGCACACACGCACACACATCGGCAGAACCTTGGATTTTTTTTAATTACGCTCGAATCACCGTTAAGCACGACACTGTTAGGTGACTCTCGAATTAAGGTACGGCCACTTAAAAGCAAACCCGTAAAGCGACGCCCACGCACCACGGGTACCTGCTGCATATATGCGTTTATACAAGCTGCATCGGCTCTCTCGCGGGACCAGGGGCGCATCGAGAGAGGCCACAGTTTCCCTCGAGAGAAGACAAAGTCCGTTTTGCAACCTTCGCTGCGTACCGTTTCATAAATTTCGAGCCCGCTAATGTCTGCCCTCAGACGAAATTTATGTTGCCAGCCGGCCGAGAAAGTTGCAACGAGCACGCGGATGATTTAAAAACCGTGGGCCGCCGTTGCAAAGTTATCTCTGCCGGGCGTCGATACCGAGGGCTCGCAGATTTATTTCATTGCTAATGGAACCCTATCCTGATTGGCTGGGACGATCGACCGTCGATCATTAGCAGTTTCAACGCTGATTTTTCGCCGGATCGAGACGAATTTTGCAACGAGTGTTCACCGGTAAACACCGTGCCGGAGTGAACGAAGTGCGAATAAATTTGTTTCGCGAGTGTTTTATTCGACCATCGATTATATCCGAACTGCTCGCTTAAAGCAGAAAGTGTGCTGCATTTAAACTGCGCAGCAATGTTCACAATTTTCGAGCTGTTCTCTTTGCTTGTGGAGGATGTTTGTCCCGTGGGGACAAGTTATGCGATGGTATAAATGATAGAGACTGTAATCATCATTATGTAGAGGTAAATGGGTGAGAATAATTCAGGACATCAAATTATGAACACACACACACACACACACACAACTGTGCCGTTTAAGACATTCTAGATTAATCCCAGATAGCTGAGAATTTATGCAATCACATTTATTAAAATCTCTAATGTAATTGAATGTATTTTATTCAGGTCCGAAGGTATTTTATTAGATCGTGATAAAAATCGCACAACATTTCAAGAAATCCAATCGTGCCATTTTTATAAGGCAATGGATACAAGTCATTTTTAATGACCGCATTGACCGTAATTGAGTGTGTAAGAGCCTCCGAACAGATTTTCCCGAGAAGGAGCTCTTCTGTTTTCTGAAGCAAAGCACGTCGGAGCAATTGTCTATCATTTTAGATAATCGAGGCCTTCAGCTACCTAGTTTCCATCGGCGAGTTTTCAGGTGTGTTGTGGGTTGCGTGCATACGGCCCTGTTCCCAGTGCACACGGGGTGGCCAGACAGAAAAATCGCGAAGGCACTCGAGCCTTCCATCGGGTGCCACGAATAAGGGCCACATAAAGACGGGTCGTAAAACTATGATTTACGGCTTGTCATTGATGCGTTCGCTGTCCGTCGGAGCCCGGTACACCCTTTTCCTTCAGTTCATCATCGTCTCCCTCTGTTCCCTCCTATTATCTTTCTTGTGCCCTCTCCGGGGCCCCGTTCCTTTCGTTCTTATTGGTCCCCTGGCTCGCGCGGAGATAGCCCACCACCGATATAATCGATTAGGGTGCGGTTACCGGAGATGCGATTTTCGATCGCGTGCGACACGTATACCGGTCCTGCTACCTTTTCAATGCATTCCGAACCGTTCCGGATCTTTTCACTTTGAACGATACGTGTGCCGACGAGTTTACAGTAGAATGTACAGTATGAAGCCTCTCACTCTTCTCTTTACACTAACTTGTTTTTCTTTTATTTTTCGCATTGGGTTCGGGGGGAAGTTCTGTCGTATTTTAAACAAGCAGGTAATTCTGCTTGTAAATCATCAACACAGTTGTTACGAACAGGTACCATAACTGTTATAACCAGAAAGAAAAAAAACGTCATAGAATAATAAGTATTTCATCGACTAAAATCGTATTGGTTACAGATAAGGATTATAAGTAACCGAAATTTTTGTCTCTTGTTGGTAAATGTTATCGTTGAGAGAAATTCATTTCGATCACTTATAACTAGACTGCGGATCTTGATGCAAAATAAAAAATATTTGCATTGATTGCGAAACACAGCAACTAAATAGAAATTTCTTTCTTCTTTTAAGTGTCTTATTAAGCTGAAATTAATACACTGATGTCCTTAAATCTTCGTAATTCGTCCATTGCTATAAATTGCACTTGCTCATTTTTGTCATAAATGCATAAAATCCGCAGTCTACTTATAACAGTTTACAATGAGAGGAATTTATTTCGATCGCTCATAACAGTTATCGATAACAGAAATTTATTTCCATCGCTCATAACAGTTATTCGATGAGATAAAATTTCGATTGGACTGTTACGAGTCATCGAAATTAACTTCTCTCATCGATGACTGCTTTGAGCAATCGAAACAGTTTTTCTACATCGATAACGATCATCGCGGAGGATCCAATTTTTTGGACACAAATAACTGTTATTTGTAACCAAAAAGTATAAAAATCGATATTTTTTAATCATTTTGTTATTCGAATTTTTTTTCTTTACATTTCGTGTACATTGTCTTAAATTTCAATAATAATCAACTTTTTATTAATGATTTTTATCGTAGAAAATTTTAGAATAACTGTTATTTTTGGTCCTTGGTTACGAATAATACAAATTATACCATTGAATAATATATATTTTTTTATTTAAGCTTATCCAGACGTCTATACAGCTGGACGTAATTGACATTGTGTTACAGAATTCAGTTTGAACGGCATTATTGTTTAGTAAATCTGGTTATATACGCAGGTTGCATTCTTTCAAGAAAGTAAAAATACGCAGACACGCCCGAATGTTGGGTCTGACAAAAAACACATATTTTTCTAAATCGATTCAAACGCGTTGTCTAAAATACAACAGAACTTTCCCTCCGACCCAATAAAACGGGTAAGAAAAATGGTTGATGGCGTTTCAGGGGGTAGATTCAGTCGTTATTTATTATTTAATTATTTATTGCTTTAAACCAAGTGGTTTATTTAGCAAGTATAGTGTTGATACATTTGGCTTACATTAAAAGGTTTACATTGTTTTACATTGTTTCTAAATTCCAACGGAACACTTTTTAAGGAAGTTATAAATTATTTGCAGACCCTTTATGTCAGGTTTATACAGAAAGGAGTCAATACCAATAGGGAAACAGTACTTGCCTTTGAGGAGCATTGCCTCCAATGTATTACGTTCGTTTTCGTAGTCTGGGCATTGCCATATAACATGGTTCAGGTCTTGTAGTTCTGCTCCGCATTGGCAAGCACTGTTAGTTATAAAGTTAACCCTTGCTAATGAACCGTTTAAATTATAGTGATTGGATCGACATCTATTAACAAAAACCAGAAAGTCTCTGGAGAGCACAAGTCCCGTGTACCATGGTTTGCCTTTGTCCTGGTGATAACATCTGACGTAGTTCGCACCTTTGACTAGACCTTCCTTTTTGATTAGGGTGTTAGTGGACAATCTTGCCTGAATTTTGAGGTCTCTGGTTAGGTCAGCAATTGAAGCCTTGATATCTGGCGAAGGACTTTCTTTGGTCGCTTCTTTCGCAAGTGAGTCTGCTTCCTCGTTACCGGTAATTCCTACATGTGCTGGTATCCAGATAAACTTAATAAAATTCTGGCCTTTGTTGTTAACTATAAACGTAGAGTACTTTGTTTTAATTTCAATGATATGGTTGCTGATACTATATTTGAAGGTTGGCTTCTGTAGTGTTTTGATTGTGCTTTGCGAGTCAGTGAAGATGAGAAAATTTGTAGCATTGTTATATAAATTGGCAATATCCAGTGCTCGGCTAATGGCGTAGCATTCTGCTGTGAAAATTGATGCATGTTTGTCTAAATTAAATTTTTGGGAGATATTTAGTTGTGGGCAGTGTATAGCGGCACCTACTGATTCGGCGCTTTCCGTTACACTGCCATCGGTGTAGATTGCAACCGTATTCGGAGGGTTGGATTCGATAAAATCTCGATTCAGTCGTTATATTAGAAAATATTTTTAACGATTTTAGAAACGTTTGCATTCGCGGCAGTTTTAGCGTTGGCAGAGAGACGTGTTTGCTTGCATAAAGTTCAGCTTTGTTGACGATGGTGACTGGCAGACGAGCACAATGGCAACAAAATGATGAACGGGGTCGGTCGCGTGACGGCCCGAGCAAGGTTCTCCGCCGTTTTTGGCGTTCCGAACGGTTTCTTTTGGGTGTATTGCACTCGGTCCATCAGGGAAAAAAGGAATCGCTTGGTCGGCGGAGTATTAACGCCTAAGGATCATCAGCCGTTTTTTCTGGTTTGGGCGCGAACGACGCGACCTTGCGGCGCTTCCATTGCTCGCGGCGCGGAGCCGGCTCTCGCCTCTATTGTCCTCGGAGCGTGTATACACGGTGCGGTCAGTGGGTTATTTCAAGTTTTAACGCAGCCCGGCCTGCCGGCAAGACGGTTACGTTTAATGGCGTCTGCGGTTTCCCATCAAACTTCTCCCCCAGCCCGTGCCACCTGGCATCTCTCGCGCGCTCCTTCCCGAGGAATTCGCGTCTTTTGACCGCTTTCGCAGTTCCGATTATTCACGCGAACGTGTCAATATTATCCCACTTCTTCCCGATCGCTCCGATCGGGCCCGATCTTTCGCTGGAAGTCGCTAACTAGACGATTCTTCTAGATCTCGAATGATTTTCTGGCTACTTTGACGATCTTGGTTGGGTGTGCCGAGTGAATTGGTTGAAATGTCTATGCTGGAGGGAAAAACTGTATTTTTATAAAAACATTTAACGACGTTTCGCACCACGGATGCGAAGACTTTTTTCGCGAAACCCGCCTGGAAAAGAGCGCTGTCACCCGACGAGCCGTAAACAGCGAGCCTGAAGAATTTATTGCCTGTACCTTCACCTAAGGGCTGGGATGTAACAAGGACTATCGTCAGGTTGTTCTCGAATCGCCGGTCTTCGACAGCCGAAAGCTTCTTCGTCTCGTATTTTTCGACGTTCCCTCGAACTCGACGGCAAACGATTTATCTTTGCTGTAAAATTTCATACACGACCGGTAAATCACGCTGTTTCGATTAGGATTCATTAAAACCTGAATAACAGATCATTGGTCGAGCGCAAATTGGAGTCACTTGAGAATTTTTATTCTTTCATGTCTTTCGCGTCTATTCGTTTTTCTCGCAATCGGACACGAACTTTTGCACTGACATAATTGCGGAAGAAAACGCTTTAGAGCGTTCGCGCCCCGGAAACCGCGTCTGTTTCCGACAGATTCTTCGAGCCGTTGTTCGCGCTAGTTGGTAGACGTTTAACCTAAACGACCAAGCAATTAGGAGAGTCGTCGCGTGCCGTGTAGTTAACGGATGGTTCACGGTTCGCAACAATATCGTTTCCCGCGACGTTTTCCGGGCATCTCGGTCCGGCGTTCGCCACAAAGCAGAACTCGCTGTCTAGACAATGTACTGAGAGACACGACGACGGGAAACTATACTTGAGTCATGCGAAGCTACCTCGGCACTCCCATTAGGCCAGTTCGTCTCGAAGAAGAAAGCTCCCTCCTCATTCCGTGAAGCAGCTGCCGCTGGCTTCGAGGAAATTGGAAAATGCGAGGTAAAAGTCCCGGGTCCTAGATTTGGTCTGGGTTAGGTTCTAGATTAGGCTTTTGGTTAGATCCACACAGTAGATAAATCCTGCATCAGATCCCACAGGTCCTTGATTAGGCCCTAAGTATTATTTTCAACCTAGTTGAACACTGTAGGAGGTCTAGATTCTACGAGTCCTATATTAGGTGACAGGTTTTATCCGCATTGCAATTAGGTGCAGCTTCTTCGAGTCCTGTATTAGGTTCTACATTTTACCCACATTGCAGATAGATCCTCAACAAGGTCCGGCTTCTGCCAGTTCTGTATTAGGTTCTAGGTTTTATCCACATTGCAATTAGATCCTACGAGTCCTTGATTAAACCCTAGGTGTCATCTACATTCTAGGGAAATTCTACAGAAGGTCTAGATTCTACGAGTCCTATATTAGGTCACAGGTTTTATCTACATTACAAGCAGATCCTGGACAAGGTCCGGCTTCTACGACTTCTGTATTAGGTTCTGGGTTTTATCCACATTGCAATTAGATCCTACCATTAAGTCGAGATTATGATCACATTCCTCCAGATCATCCTTAGAATTTGTGAGGTCTAGCTTAGACAGTCACCACTAACTCTCAGATTAAACCTAGATTACGATTATGTCAAGGATTAGATGTATATTGCGATTATGTTATAGATTGAGTCTGGATTCTGTTGATGTGAAATTATGTCCTTGGATAGGGCCTGGACCCTATCGATCTTACATTACAATTAACTACTAGATACAATCTAGATTCTGCTGCAAAACTGTATATCCGTTTACTAACAACGGGTTCTAATTGGCTCTAAGATATTTATTCGGCGAGGAAAGCAAAGATTTTCAGTCGAAAAGCAAACGAAAATATTTGGTCACTTCCAGATCTCGAAGAAACCGAGTGCACTTCAGTGTTCTATTGTTCCTGAACGTTTGCGCAGATTTATTGAGAAAACTATTTACAAGAGCTGGGACGTCGGCAGCATTGTCACTGAAAAATCAATTTCAACGTCGAGCAAACTATTGTTCAAATATTTTCGAGCGACAGCGTAGATCCCCATCTGTTTGCAAAGCGACAGACCGTCAGCTTGGGCTATTTCTCGACACTTTTGTCAACTGTGAAGCTCGTTCCGCGGTAAGCTGGTTTTATCGCACGGGCATTTATTGCGTGCTTCAGCGGCGATAGCTCGATACGGCCGTTTCCATCGATCCCATCAATTCCAACTTGATCGATCGACTGAGGCGAGCGAGTTTTCGCGTCGACTTTCCGCAGCGGATCGAATCATCCCAGATGAATCTTCCTTTCGTTTTAAAACGTCCACTTGCGCGGTGAACGCCGGAAACAGCTGTTGGAGAACTTCCTGATAGTGCAATCACCCCCTCTACTTTACTCATTAAAACCTACAAATGCTTTTACTATTTCCATTTCAAGTAGACTACGGATTTGATGAGTTCATGACAAAAAGTACTGGACGAAAATTATTTGAAAAAGAACTGTTATCGGTTATTTCACATCAGATTATTTTAACTAAATTAATTCGATGTCATTTTTACGCTTGTTATTTCAACGTTGTATGTAATTCAGGGACCGTAACTGTTATAACTGTTATAAAAGAAAAAAAGCCATAGAATAAAAAGTATTTCATCGACTAAAATCGTATTGGTTACAAATAAGGATTATAAGTAACCGAAAGTTTATTCTCTTGCTGATAAATGTTATCGTTGAGAGAAATTCATTTCGATCACTTATAACAGTTATCAATGAGAGAAATTTATTTCCATCACTCATAACTAGACTGCGGATCTTTATGCAAAATAAAAAATGTTCGGGACACAGGAGCAAAATAAAAGTTGCATTCTTTTTTTAATTATCTTATAAAGTCGAAATTAATACATTGATGTCCTTCAATATTTTTTACATGTCCGCTGCTTTAAACAGTAAGTGTCAATTCTTGTCATAAATGCATAAAATCCGCGTAACTCTACTCATAACAGTTATGAGAGAAGTTCATTTCGACCGCTCATAATTATTGATAGTTCATTATTCATAGTTATTGATGAAGGAAATTTGTATAATAGTTATTATTAAATAGTACAAGTTTCAAATGGTGGACAATCAATTGTTTCATAAATTTTTTATTCCTGAAATTAATTGCTACAATCAAAATTTAATGCGGCAAACAAACAGATTTTGTGTTGTTCTTATGGCGTGTTGATTCGTCTTGTTGTACGAAACCTTCTCAATGAATTTCACAGGCTTGTTCCATCCAAAAAAGAGTAGACAACTCAATAAATAAGCAACCAAGATGAATTTTCTCATCAATAATTATTGCGAACAAGTGAAAAGAAATTCGATCATCGATAACTGTTATGAGTGATCGAAATAAATTTCTCTCATCGATAACTGCTTTGAGCAATCGAAAAAGCTTTTCTTCATCGATAGCAGTTATCGAGGAGGATTCAATTTTTTGGACACAAATAACTGTTATTTGTAACCAAAAAGTCTAAAAATCGATATTTTTTAATCATGTTGTTCTTCGAATTTTTTACTTTATATTTTGTGTACATTATCTTAAACTTCAATAATAATCAACATTTTATTAACAATGTTTATTGTAGAACATTTTAGAATAACTGTCGTTTTTGGTCCATGATGTAATTCATTTAGAGTTAATATCCTTTTCCTTTAAATATCTCAAAACAAGAAACATATGACTTAGACGCTTTCATAATTATGGGCACATATGTGCCTTACAATTAATTCAGACAATTTTTACTCTGCGCAAAAATCCGCAGTCTAACAATTACTTCAGTTACATAATTAAAGCTCCGAATGTGTGTGATTCGAATACAAATGTTAGGGGACGAAGAACAAGCTATGGCAGCACAATAATTCACAGTCTAATTTCATCGGAGGCGAGCGACGTTTTCCATGCACGGGCGACTATAATCCCGTGTGCAACGAAACGGGCTGCATCGGTCGCGCAACAAACACAGGGATCACGTGTATGTTTGTCGCGGCGATTATCGCGCGCGTTACATAATTGCACGGGGAATCGGCGGATCGATACGGTGGGGCTGCGTATCGAATCGGACTTGCCACCCTGGAAGATCGATCTTCTCGGATGCAATCGAATATATGTCTCCTCGCTCGCAGACCCGCGGACGTTTATATCCGCTCGAAAGTTTCGAGTGAAAGCGTCGCGCCGCTCGTTAGCGCGTAACTTATCGCTGACCGATGGTTAACCCTGCCGGGAGGTTGGAGGTCGGATTGTAAAACGGCGAATTGCATTGCCGGTGCATCGCGCTGCATCGACGAGAGACGCGAGCCTCGGCTACGCTGAAACGTTTTATGCACCGTTGTGTTCCCGACAGTCTGCAGAATCATTCTGTACCAAAATCACTTCTACGCCTTTCACGGTTGGTGCAGAGAAAATGATTAAAATTGAGAATTCGGCTCACGTTGCAAAATTAAATTTTAGGAAAAGTGTGGTTTTTTGTGGTGGTTCTGTTTGAAATTTTATGAGATTCACAGTTGATGCAGAGAAGATGATTAAAATTGGGAATTCGACTCTCGTTGCAAAATTAAATTTTAGGAAAAGTGTGGTTTTTTGTGGTGGTTCTGTTTGAAATTTTATGAGATTCACAGTTGATGCAGAGAAGATGATTAAAATTGGGAATTCGACTCTCGTTGCAAAATTAAATTTTAGGAAAAGTGTGGTTTTTTGTGGTCGTTCTGTTTGAAATTTTATGAGATTCACAGTTGATGCAGAGAAAATGATTAAAATTGGGAATTCGGTTCTCGTTGCAAAATTAAATTTTAGGAAAAGTGTGGATTTTTCTGGTGGTTCTGTTTGAAATTTGATGAGATTCACAGTTGATGCAGAAACAATGATTAAAATTGAAAATTTGCCTCTCGTTTCAAACCTTCGTGAAAAGTAGGGATTTCTATAGTGCAGTATTGTTTTTACACATTCTGTTTTATAAACGAGGCGTTATGAGGATAACGTATGGATCGGCGCGATCGAAAATCGCAGTCGAACCGCACCCTAATCGATTCGACGCGTGTATCCCGCCGCGAGTCCGGTTCCCGTTGGATCGTTATCCAAGCTCGTGTGTCGAACGAGCTTTCCGTCGAGCCGAAAGCAGACTGGTGGAACGCAGCCATTTTCTCCAGCGTCTGCGAACGAAACATTCTTGCAGGATACTTACGAGACGTCTTGCGAAACCGGGGAAACGTAATCTTCCATACGAAACGTGATGGGAATCTCGGGCCGTCGTGTTTCACAAACTTTTTTCTTATCGCGAGCCGGCGCACTTCTGCGATGCACGGTGATCTACACCGTGTCTTTCTGGTCGTCGTTCGAAATTAGGTTCTGTATCAATTGCAAGAGATGAGTGCCGGATACACGTTCGATTCCATCTTGAATAATTTTAACACGTTGAAAATAGCGTATCTGTATTTTTCAATTATCTTAATTTTTCTTCCGTTTTAAATTGTACCCACCCATTATTGCAGTCTGCTAATATTAATTGCGAGAGAAATTATCAGACTGTACCACTCGGATTGATCTTGATTCACAAAAGTCTGAATAATTTAAAAATTTCGAAAATTTTTGTGGACCTATGATACAATTTCCATAATTATAGTTTATAAGCAGCTACCGTCAAATAAAGCGTCTTCCACTCGTACGTCCAAGAACCCGCATTCGCGAGTATAGGGCCGCGTTTTAGTGGACCCAAGGTGGCAATAACCGTGACAGCTCGCCGCTATCAGTACGACGATTTCCTGGCTTTTTATTCGGCACCGTTAATCGAGGGAATCGCGACGTTGCGGCAGCGTCTCGACTTCTTCTCCCGGCGGATATCTGGGAGAGGATCTCGAGGAACGACGCCTCGGAGGCGACGCCCGACGACGCCGAGTGAGATGAAGAAATTAAAACAGGCCGGCACTCGCAGTTTATGACCGCGGCGCAGCGGGTAACGGTAAGGGAAGCACGAGATTACCGCAATGGAAATAAAGAAATTGCGCCGAGACGTCGGGCCACGTCGATTTTTTAACGCTCGTAAAAGTCCTTTATACTCTGCAGCCTCCTCGCCTCTCCTCGCTTCGGTCTCAAACCGCCTCCGCGTATTTTCCACTCGAGCTGCCTCTACGACGCCCTGGACTCCAATCCTGCCCTCTGCGTTGCGCGTTTCGGCCGCCTAATTAAACCTAAGTGAAGCAAACATTTGTAGAACGGGAGCAGATCATCTCTGAGTTGTGTCTGCTGTTATTGCTCTTCGCGTAAACGAACGCCGATGGCTCCATTTTTCTAAGTACACCTTGCTAAGTCTTTAAGAATCCTCTTCTTGCTTGATGGAACTCTGGGAAGCCGCAGTTCTTTTAACATGAACGATAAAAGAAGAGCTAGATCTGACAAGTGATGATTTCTGTTTCAGATGTGAGCCAGTGAAGGTGGAACCCCGGAGAAGCGCGAGGTCCTCGCAATGGAGGCGGGACCGAAGCAGCAGCAGCAGCAGCCTCAGCAACAGCAGCCACAACAACCGCAGCAACAACAACCGCAGCAACAACAGCAGCAGCAACAACAGCAGCAGTCGCAGCAAAATTCGTCGCCAGCCAGTACAGGGCAGACAACTCCGTGCCAGGCGACCAGCCCGCAAGCCGGCCAGGCCCAAGGCCACCCTCAAGGTCAGCAGAATCAAGATGCGGCGGCTGCAGTCGCGGCTGCTACTGCGGAGGCCGGCCCGGTCGAGGAGGGTCTCCTCCTGGCCAGGGTGAACATCCCGGAGCTTTACGTCAGCAAGTGTCTCCAGTTCCCCAAGGATCAGCTCGTCTGGGACGTGAAGCAGCAATGCCTGGCATCCTTGCCCAAGGTAAGCACACTCCGGTTTCGTTCCCTTCTTCTTCTTCTTCTTCTTCTTCTTCTCGTCGCCTATCGTCGACTCACTTCCGACTCATTTCTTCGCGAGAGAATTCCATTAGCGAACGTCCTTGAGGACGCCGGGCTGCGATGAGTCGCGCGGCCTGACAACCTTGTGCAACTACTCTGCGATTGTTCCGCCGCGATAGCCTAATCGCACCCGGCTAAGCGATGCCAGTCGGCTCCCAGGCCGGCCGGAAAGCTTCCTGTCGTTTTCCTCTAGTCTTTCGTGCCTCTGGTCTCGGTTGCTGTTTTTATAAATGTCGTCTAAAACTAACCTTGATGACAGAATAACGAATTCAGTGAAGGATTGAAATATCGTCTGCGAAAGATCATTCTAAACGCGATGTGAAAATGAAAAATTGGACGAGGAATTGAGACATTGTCTATGGAAGATTAATCTAAGCAGCCTAGAAGAATAATGAATTCAATTTGTAGACTGTTCCATTGGGTACAAAAGTGTGTTCATTCTAAGCGGTCATCATATTCAGCATTATTACAGTTTGACGCACGGGTTTATGACAAGAATGAGCAGAGAGGATATGAAACAGTGAAGACATTTGCCTAGTCCTGCTCAGTCTTGCCTAGAAAAATATCAGCCATCTTTTACAATATTCCTTAACGCCTTCTTGGTCTCCTAACACTGTATCAGTGGGACTAATTCAGAGGAATTAATCAGCCACGATAAAAAGACCGAGATCACAGAGAGAGAGAATGCACTTCCGGAGAATGACGTCCGACTAAAAGGAGATCGGATTTCCGAGAAAACAAAGGGCCAGATAAGAGAAAACGGCAAGGAAACTTTCCGGTCTGCCTGGTGGTGATACCGGATCGTGACGAAGACCGATTCCGATTGAAAACGAGCTCGCCCGCGAAGACTAGCGTTTCTAGGAAACGATCGTGTCCTTGAAGCTCGCGATAACCATACGTTACACGCAAAACTGCAGTGATCCCGATCGCAGACTCGATTCGCGACGGATAATCGGTCATGAGTTCTCTCAAGGACTCGCGCGCGGTCTCCCGAGCTTTCGCGAAACTGCATACGAAGCGTACAAAGTGTACGAGTCTCTCTCCGGCTTACCACTTTGTATGCTGATTTCACGAAATTGCAGAGAAGTTGCTCTCGGCTTGTAGGCGCAGAGCGAACACACGAAGAGAGAGAAAGAGGTAGGGAGAGAGGGAGAAAGAAAGAAAGAAGAGTACCAGAGGCGAGGCCAGATCGGGCTTCGCGGCTCTCTCCTCTCCTCTCTCGTCGTTCTCTTTTTTCATCGGCGGTCGCAGGCTGGAGCCCGCGGAAAGTCACGAACCGCGCAGGATTAAGAGATCTCTGCTCGCTCTTTCTCTCTTTCTCTCTCTCTCTCTCTCTCTCTCTCTTTCTTTCACTCACAGAGAACGCTACCGTGCGCGGTGCGCTGCGCTTTTGCTCTCTTTAGCCAGACAAGCATACACTCCCGGCCATAAGTCACCGGACATCGCCGCAACAAAATGAAACTTTCAAACCCTTTCGCGATCGTCCGGCCTCTGGTTTCACCACGTTCATTAAAATTTTGTCTTTGATACATGCGGGAGGAGGCTCGGCAGCAAACATGTATAATCATCAACTAATATCATTCTTTATATCAACGTTGTTCAGTTTATTACTATTTACTCTTCTATAAAAGAAACAAAAAATAAGAGACTCGGCGACTTATGGAGAGAAGCGAGAGCTTGTACGGCGACCCACGAAAGTGTTCGAACGCTCACATGCACTAGAATTTGTGTACGAAATATTTGAAGCAGTGTAGCGTCCAGCAAGAGAGCTACAAATTACTTGCCTGAAAATTTCGAACACTCTCGCAAGAGACTGCGCGTATCATCGTACAGTATATTCAAGAAGATCGAGCGGCAGAATCCGAAGGTCCTGTGCGGCTCCGGAAGACAATGCACAGTGTTCCGAACAATGGTTGGCTGGACAAAATTGAAGATATAAATTTGTTGAATGAACGGTGAACTACCTGATAAACTATTAACGTGAGTTGAATGAATATTTTGTGAAATCCGATGGGGAAACACGTGGAAACGCAGTCTCGTCCAATCATTGTCAAAATTTCGGAGCACAGTGTAACTTCGGGGGCCCCAGGCGTGTATCGCGATCGCATAACAGCCCACACACTAGTCGCACCCGCCACTGACAAGAACAGACACGTACACCTTGCGCCGGTATCCTCCCAGCCAGACTAGAACCTAGAAGAGACCGATGTGTGTGTGTGGCTTCTGCTTCGTATCGTCGGTAACCTGACATCGTCGCGCTCTGACATCACCTGCCGCGTGTCAGCCCCTTTCTATCTATCTATCTCTACCCCTATATATATATACTCCGGCAGTCACGCGACCGAAGGCCCGCAACAACCCTCGAACAACCCCTCTAACGAGACTTTGACTCCCCCTGGCCGCGTGTCAAAGCCTCTCGGCGCGGGTTGCGATTCGAGCAAATTGACAGTCGCGGGAAAAATTGATCGGGTCAAAGGAACACGCGCAATTGGCGAATTCGTAGAACCTGCGAGTCTTCCTAGGGCCTCGTTCCAAAATTCGGAATTTCTCGATTCCGTTTGGAATGAGTCCGTTGCTGACCCCGTCCAGTTAGCCGCTTTGTGAACTGACCCCTGCAGTAGATCTCGTTCTCGGGACCAGTTCGATGACGTGCAATCAAAGTTTATGCACACGTATCCAGCGGATATTATTTCTCGCTAATTGGCTGCTGCGTGGATCGTTTCCTTGGATCGTCGACGGAAAGACTCTGTCCAGTCTCATTGACAAAAAGCAAAAAGTGTAGTTACGTCGATTGAGGTTAGTCGATGAAAAAGATTGCGTCGACGAGAGAGAACTCGAGCGAACGGACGAGTCCTCCTCAGTCATCGAACGAGTTCCGAGGCTCTAGACCCGCGGCAAGATCACACACGCACTGACACTGAACGCACACTACTTCATCATTCGTCTCTAAGAGCACGCCGGGAAGATGTACGGTCATCGTCGGCGATCGTGGCATAGATCTCCCGGAAATTGTTGTATCTATTTCGAAATGCTTCAGTTCTTTTGCGACTAAACTGTCGTTCCTGTGGATTGCAATTTTAAGTGTATAAGAGACAGCTTTCCATGAAAAACGATGTATCCACGATGTCCGAGGCCGTACAGGTGTGCGCACACACTAGATATAAAGAACTCGCGTAGAGCCGGTCAGGCGATATCCTGTCGGCTACACCCAGACTCTAATTCTTAATCGTGTATTAATTTGATTCTGACCTGTGGTGTTGTTGTTGTTGTTGTTGTTTTTGCTTTTGCCTCACTTGCACGGGGCGTGCGAATACACTACACCCGCCACCACCGAACCACCACCAACCACCGAACCACCACCAACCACCACCATCACCAACCACCACTTCACCTATGTGCTATCGTCTTGTTGGGGCCCGCCTCTTCGAACGCGCAACCCCCGTACTGCGTGACAACGCACGCGCGATTCGACCGACAATACCGAACGAAAATACTATACCGAACTATACCTCGGGCCCGACCTTCACCCTGCACCCTACTGGTGTGTGTGTGTGTTGCGTCGCGGATAAACCACCGCTTCTCCACCCCTTTCGAGCGCCTCGCAGGTGGCCACTTGGTACAGGGTACGTCTTCACTATTACTAATAGCATGCATCCGACCCCCACACCCCCGCCCCACCACCACCATCACCACCACCACCTATGCAACTTGCTACCACCGATCGAAAACCGGGTCTTTCTATCGATCGATATAATCCTTCGTCGATGATCGCGGCCGTTTCTTCCTCTTCTTTTCGACTTTTCGTTTCCGGGACGATGAACGATCCGCGTGCATGCGGAAATTGTTTTGCAACCCTCTTTCCAGGACGCGATCGCGAGATGGCGTCGTCTGCGCAACCCCCTAGTCTTGTTTGCAACCCTTGGACTGCCTCCGTTCTCGGTCAAGGTTTAGTGTTTCGCGGTTAGATGATCGGCTAGCGATCGATTTAGCAGGTGATTACTGCTGCGCCGTGTATTAGTTATTAGTGGAGCTAAATTAAAGATGTTACATGCAGGGGGGGGGGTAGCATGCTGCAATATTTCACCACAGTTGCATTGGGAGATATAATTAGATGTTCGATTAGAAAACGATTGTAATTGTGGTCGTTGCTAGAGATAGTGTGGGCTGTACAGTTTGACAGTGCGATAGCGTGTACATAAAGTTAAACATTTAGGTCCTATTTTAATAAGTTTACGGGAGAAACCCCTTTGATGGTCCGAGGGTTGAACCGGACCACGCGTTCGGTAATCTCTGAATATTTACGAACTAATCTATCGATGTCGTTGCCGATGTCCCACGAGAACTACTAAAGAATGATCAAAGACTACCACGTACGCAGAATAAAGAACAATTTCGTGCGCAGTTGATGGTGATCGAATGCGTGAGTCCGGCTTTAGGCTCCCCAATCGTGAGAGCAGGGTATCTCTCCCTTTTTTGCTCGGCCAGGGGTAGAAGAATAACGATGTTTCGGAGAGTAAGGGGTGGAGGGTAGAGCTGGGGGTAGCTCGTAAAAAGAGGGAACGATCGGAGGCGGTTAAACCAATTTTTTCCCCTTTTATTTTCACCGACCATGTGGAGCACAGTATCGGCATCTTAGGGGATGTTCCGTCTAGTCACGTCCGGCGTAACGTATACTCGTCTCTTCCTGGAGCAGGCATGGGCAGAGGTGGCTCTGCGGGGCTAGAGAGCTACGAAACCACGCCCCTTGAAATACTACACACAGTGATATTAATCGAACCACCCCTTTCAAGACAGACTATATAAATTGAGCTGTAACCACGCCTTTGCGGGGTACTGTATACAAAACAAGTAAAGAAGCCACGCCCTCTCGGGGTATTTCATATTGAAACAGGGACGAAACCGCGCCCCTCAGTGACACTATACATAAAAATGGCAACGCTGTACAAAGTAAGGAACGGCGACAGGCCTATTTGAAGTACTCGAAGTAAATAATACACAAAGTAGTCATCGAAACCACGCCCACTCAAGGTGTTCAATGCAAAGAGAGGTGAAACCACGTCTTCACGGGACACTTGATACAGAAATACAAAGAAAACTACCTTATCAAAGATTGAGCACAACGTATAAGGAGGTTTTCCTCCCGCCCAATTTGCTCCGAGGGGTTGCTCCCGGGGCCAACCGGGAGCGCTCGCCCATGCCTGTCTCGTACGAATCGGCAGCTGGTCTCGTTTCTTCGAAGCGACGGAGGGGCGAGATTGAAATTCGGTGTCGCGACACGGAACGCCGCTAGGTCGATCGATTCGCTCGCGAACTTTGCGATCGACTCGCGCCGCGCCGGCGAGAGCGAGGACGGGAAGAGCGCTTTAATTAGTCGCCGGGATCGTCCCTCGAACCGACGACGGCGCTTCCGTCCTTGCAACGCGACGCGACACGATATACGATGGGACGGGACGGGACGGGACGGGACACGAGCGTAGCACCACGAACCGGAGTTATTTCCAGCTCGGTTTGCATGCACTTACAGCAGCTCCCGCCTTTCAGCGCTCAAGTACCATAGTGGATAAGTGCATGTGTCGGTTAAGCGAGCAACTGTACTTCTGCTGACCCATGTTTCACGTTCAAGGGTGACGCGAACGCGTCCCCGAAGGTCACGCGACCACGCAGCTTACTTTCAGCGGAGACGCCGACCGGTCCCGCGTTTCCGCTAGATTGCTGCGAGACCGAACCAACCATTCGCTGAATCCCTCTCGCCGGCAGAGCTTCTTCAACACTTTTAATGCCTTCTCTCCCAGAAATGGTTGACGGAATTAACTATCGAGATTCGCGAACGAATTTTCATTAAAATCTGCAAAATCTAGAAAGCTGATAGAGCAACATGCAGTATCGTACATCTTGGCGTTTCACGTTTCGTTTTTTTTTTTAATTAAATAAATTAATTCTATCTCATAGGATTTTTAAGATCGGCCGGCCGGCATTCAAAGTGTTAATATACCTCGCGCAACAATCTAGCGGAAGAGACGCGATTCCATCCTCGAACATCTCTTGGAAGCGTCAGACTAATCCCTTCGACGTCAGATCGAGATAACACGAGTGAGTAACTTCCTTCTGCCTTCTTAACTCTGCTGTTCTTCGTTACTATTAGCAATGTAAATGACGGTGCAGAAACTGCTGCGCGTACCCTCTGAATCTGAAAGAGTGACGTATCGGAAATGATCGATTCCGAGTGATCCTCTGAACAGTTTCACATGCTCGCAACAGATCGCTCGGCTACGGAGTCATTATCTGTCTATTGACTCTTTAGCGGAGTGGTCGTACACTCAATTTTCTAGCGACAATCCGCTCCGCAAGAGCAATCTAGTCGCTCCTGTCGAGTGATCCACCCTCTCCTAAATCAAGAGCTAGAGATCACTCTAATCTTCCACTCTTTCAAACTTGGAGAGCTTTTGCAGCTGTACACACTGAAACAAAGGGACCTGCTGTTCTTCTGTTAACAATATTAACCTGGATGATGCTTTTGCTGACTCCTCTAACTGCGAAAACACTGTCGAAGAGAGATACAACGAAAGATAAATAATATATGCTACTAAAAGTATTACAAATACATATACCGTAATGCGAATCGACTGTAAAAATTAGATCCAATCTAAGATTCGAATATTGCAATTCTCCATCACCACTCAATCAACTTGACAAATGAACGGCTCGTATTACAATTAACAAGCACGTCGCCTCCGCTCTGGAAAAGCGTCGCAACCATAATCGAACGCACAGGAGAGAGCCAGCCGCCTTCAAGGCCGCGGAGCTTCTCAAGTCGCGCAACGACTTTCGTTTTCAGCCGGCTCAAACGGAACCGTTGCGTTGGATAGCCGGGATCGATCGCGGTCCCTCGATCCCGGGGATTTTCGATTTTCCGGGCTAGTCGATCATCGTCTCTCCCGTCGCGTCGATATTTCAGCTCGGTCGAGCAGTTGCGTAATCCGGAGACTGCGAGGGAAAGCGCCACGGTGCTTGTCTTCGGGGATTAAATATCAAAAGTCATCGAACAGTGCGGTGAAACGAGCCCGATCCGACGTATAGTTCGCTGTCACGACAGGGAATCGGCGACGCGTGCATGCGCTTTTTATCAGCAGCGATTACGCGTCTTTCCGAGTACTTACTCCCGGAATGATGGAAATCATGCAGGAAACACGGTGACTCGAGCATTCGACCGGTGAACTTTTTTGCACGTGTAGTTGATCTATGCCATTAATCGATATTAAAGTTTTAATCATGATTGATTGATTAATGTGTACGATTAAAAAAAGAAATCATCGAAAAATCGACGATTGATTCAATCGATTGATGAAGTTAATCGTCAATCGTTGATTAAAAGGAGAAATCATCGAAAAATCGACGATTGATTCAATCGATTGATTAAGTTAATCGTCAATCGTTGATTAAAAGAAGAAATCATCGAAAAAATACATAAAAACACGTAAACAGAGTGTGTATTATAGACCAAATGACAATAAACTCAGTTTACATTTTTATCAGTATTCATATACATATATCTAGTTTTGATTCCGTATTTCATTTCGAAATTTCAGTAGTTAATCATTAATCAATTATCTGATTGACAATTACAATTGATAAGAATGTAATCGTTAATCGCAATTAACGACTAAACTAGGAGATTAATTGTTAATTACGATTAACGATTGAAGTAGAAATTTAGTCGTCAATCGTTGATTAAATTTTTGGATCAATAAAACCCCTTTCCAGACGAACAACTTTCATTACCCACTTTTTTTGATCCGATGCATAGTTCTCGAGATATTTCAATGTCTTCAGATAAATCGTCCATCCTGTATGTTGGTATCCAATCAATTACTAAACATTTAAAGTTAAAAAATGATTTATAATAGAATTATTCTAGATCGTAAGAAATGTTTAATTTTCCAGTTAAAATAGCTCCGACTGCAGAGAGCTAAGAACTTGAGAGTACCGATCGTTCAGCACTTATTAAAATGCTGCGGGAAAGAATTCTATTCAGATGCAGAGCATTTTTATTCCGCGCAGAAATCCGCCGTCGATGCGATAACGAAATCGTAATGCCCGTAATAGCATGAGTCGCGCGTTCAACATTTAATCCCGGATCGAATATTTCGCGTCCTCGGAGATTAATTTAAAGTTTCGATCGTTCTGAAAATTTGATCGTCGGAGTCGGCCGATTCGGGCGACTGAAAAATAGATGGAAAAGAGGGAATCGTTTCGACCGGTTGGCGAAACGGAAACGAGAGTCAGTTTCCTCGCCGAGGGAATCTTCGATCGTTAACCTATTCATAACATCGTCCGCTCTCCTTGCCCTAATTTATATAACCCATATTATCACTGGCTCTGCCGCCGTTTCTGACTGTTAGCAGAGTTGTCAGATCTTTTGTTCCCCTATTTCATTGGAAGGAAAAGTGGGGCGTCGCTTTAGCCCAGTTACGCTATGTATACGAATATGCACATCCAACGGTGTCGCTACCTGTCCTCGCGTTCATTAGCCAAATGAAAACGTTTTAATCGGCAGACCGCCGTGTATACTCGCTGAAAGGCATCAAATTCCAAAACATCGAACCGCTTTTACCTGGCTATCGATTTTCTTCTCTCTCCATGGCGATACACAACGGCGAACGCTATACATGCATCGACGGTATCTGGCCAGGAAAAAACCGCGTGCACAGAGATTATCGGCAGAAACGATGTCTTATCTGCGCGTGGATCGGGGAAATATCGCGACCTGGTTTTGCAATCGAAACACACGTATCTGCTCGGATCGCCCTCGAATATGCAATGCTTTCCTCGGAACTGCCGACTGAAACGCGTCGTTCTTTCCATTGCCGTTATCGTAAATTTACTTTTCTCTATTAATTCTTAATTGCCGAGGTGGGTTTCGAGTAGTGGACGAACTTGCTTCCGGAAATGTGATCGAAAAAAGCGATAAGTTCGGATCTAAATGGATTTGAGCGGAGCTGATTCCACGGTAGAGATAGAACCCCGCTAAAGGTTAACATTAGAGACATGCATCTACCTGGAATCAAAACATTTGCAATATTTAATGTACATTGCATGTACATTCTTTGGAATATACATAGTCGGATTATCGTCCGCTTCATCAATTTTGCAGCCCTTCAATACTTCAGTATATAGCCAGAGGAAGTTTATGTTCAATTAATAAGTACATTACTTATTAGGTATACTCTTTATAAATAAAAACACGAAAGAAGATTTCACTAGAATTCTACCTCGAATATTCCCAAAGAAGACTTTTCTAATGTCGACGCACGTCACCTGTCTTAAACATTTTACCAATATCAGGTAATTTAAAATTCATGAAAAAATGGTTCCTAGCCACTGATAATTATCGTAATAAATATATATTTCTTATAATCATTTTTTAATTAATTGTTTCAATTTTGTTGTCTTAAAACAAAATTTTAAATTGTTCATTTGTTACTTATTTAGTAGTTGTCCAGATAATTTAGATCACCGATGTCTTTGGTTATAAATTTCTCTGTATTTCAAGAAAAATTCATAATATGAAGAACAAATGTCAAGAAATACAGCGAAATTTATAGTCAAAGACATCGGTGATTTAAATTATCTGGAAAACTACTAGATAAGCGACAAATGAACAATTTAGAATTTGATTTTAAGTGAACAGAGTTGAAACAAAAAATATATATTTATTACAATAATTACCAGCACATAAAAATCAGTTTTTAATGAATTTTTGTGGAAATTTCATCCCGATTTCAAGAGTTATAGTAAAATGTCACGATCCAGCCCACTGTTCTTCGGCCGTTCGAGGCTGTATGTCGCGGTGCAGGGTTCGCTTCAAATAATTTTAATTTCGTCAATTTTCAAACGTTCATTTTGTTAAAAAGAGGTCCGTAAAGGGACACTTGAGGCTATATCCCCTTTTTTTTAAGTGACCCACTGTGAAAACACGGCATTTGTTTAAAACAATTGCAAAATAAATGGTAGAAAAAGCATTTTTTTCAAATAACAACATTTTGAGTGAATAATCTTATGTTTTCACTACAAGCTCCCAAAAACTCATTTTTCTCGGTTTACTTGTTCTGCTATTTGTAATAGTATTCTGAAGCAGTGGGTCGACAAACGCTTGGCTTTGCGTCTGGACTGCCTCGGAAGCAGTAGGTCATAGAACGCTTGCGTTTGGGTCTGGCGCAACGTTCAGAGGTCTCGAAGCGAAAATGCAAACGCAAACGCGTGCGTCGAACACATATCGTAAATCGATCGACGCAGGTGTTTTGAGTTTGGGCGATGCTCTTTCGCATTTCATCGCAAAATGAAATACAAGGAAAGACATACCAAATCGCATCATAGGAACGCAAACTTGTGCGTCCAGAGGCACAGCAGGGAGCTACGACGAATGAAGTATGGATAACGAAACGCTGCGTCCAGACGAGTAAAGGAAAACACACCTTAAGATCGACGATCTCCTTCAGGATCGCAATTACCGGTGCAGGTTCGCGCCACGGTTAATTACCAGTCAAGCGACGGTAATCGTAACGAGGATATCGCGGGGTTATTGGCAAGCGATCGATGTCATGGCAACCCTTATCTAAGCGGCATAGGCTAGCAGAATATCCAGATAGCGAGCGTACCGGAACCGACGACCGCACATTACGGGTGTACCGGTGCACCGACGTGTGTACCACAGGTATCCAACTTGGGGATCTCCACCGTGGATAAATTCATTGCAACGCGATGGGATCCATCTCTCTCTCCCTCTCTCTTTCCTGTCCTCAGCTATCTTTCTCACTCCGATGTACCACGAATAGATGCTCGTGGGCGTAAGATCATTGTGATCCGCGATCGTGAACCAGGATCATCCTTCACTTCCGATAGCATCGTCCACCGTCTCTTCAAGTTCCCCTTCGGAATCGCGGTTCCCATTGCGAGTTACTTGGACACAAAGGAGCGTTTGTCCCGATGCTCGCTGACACTCGCTGAAAACTCAGATAATCTTTCGTCCTGGCTCTCGGAAATTCACTGCCAGGTAGACTGCTGATTTTTGTCTGTTTCCACCACATTCTCGAGCGTTCTCGATTCTGCTTGCTCCTGGTGTCGGAGAATTTCTGTGTACGCGGAGAGAACTTCATTTTATCAGTGTACCAAATTTGGAAGAAGTTATAAATATATCTGCCCAATATATCTTTGATCTCGGTTCCCTGCTTTACATTATTTCAAACGGCATGTACATACAACTAGTTTCCCGAAAGTGGATATTCAACATCGCGATAGTCTTGTTGCACGAGTGCAATTGCATCGGAAGGATCAGCTACCAAGTGTTGCGCAGAATTAAAGAGACTTTAAAAGCGAGACGAGCCTACCAGAGATTCCGCGATACCGATATTGAATCCGCCGACGTACGGCGTTTTACGGGCAATTTTAGCGGAAGAGTCTCGGGGATCGGTATCCGTCAATGTTTCATTTTTATCGGCAGCAGAGGGACGTAAATATCGGATTTCATAAAGTCCCAGAAACGGACTTATCGATTGAAATCGTATTGGATGGGCGCGGGCGGCTGGGAGAGCATTCTGTGCCCGATCCTATGCATCATTCCGGTTACGATCTATCGTGGAAACATGGAGGAACAGCGTGTAGGGAATCTGAACAGTCTGCTTTCGTATATTTCACTTTAATCGGATCGATTTCAATAAACCTTTGAATCGTTTCGAATTTTCTGCGCCACTCGTGCGAACAAATACGGAATCTTTGTTGCGAAACAATTATGAGTGTCGAAGGAAAAACGACATAAAAGGCTGCTCGGATCGAGTCACGTTTTATTAAACGCTTTGAGGCTTCTGTGTCCATATTCGGTGAAGGAAACGTTGACTTATTCAATTCTGATTGAAAGTAACGATTCTAGCGAGGACTTGTAGTAATTCTTTATTACCTTCACCTGGAATGATAACTGCAGATAATCAGGGACAAAGCGACAGTGTATGGCAACAGTGGAAAGTTTGAAGAATTGCGAGTGGTTTCACAGATCTAGTAGGAAACCTGCGATATCCCGACGGCGAATCGATTCCGATCGGTGGATCGAGGAAATAAAGAACGGCGATCGACGCTGCGGGAGGGCACGGCGGAGATCTCTCTCGTTCGCCGATCCCCTCGATCCTCCGGCGAAAAATCATAGCGAGCGCGATACCTTGGCATCCGCGGGTATCGCCCAAGATCGCATCGTAGGTATCGTACACTTTCGTGCGCTGTTCCGCGTAATTGAATGGAGCCTCGATCCTCCATGTATCGAATTAATAATCTAGTTAATAATCCGTCTTGTTTTCCCTAATAAGCATCGGCGAACGTCGTCGAACAACTTTAAGTGTCTTTCGTTTAACCCTGCTGTCACTTAGACTGCACTTTAGTATTCATTTGGGTTACCGTGACCCGATGAATAAAAGTGTGACACTTTATAAACATTATCGGGTATACAGCGTGAGTCTTGTAACGTGACGATCTCAAATAACTCGTAAGTTATTTGTTGTACGAAAACAAGATATGAAGGTCACTTTCAGTTTTTTAAATAGAATGCCCAATATTTTTACTCGAACTCGGAATCACGTGAAAGCTCTCTTGAAACCATGCTGTACCTGATAAAAACATTTTCGATCGGACTGCTAATAACAGAGTAATCTCTGTGCGGAACACGAGAGAAAACTAGCGGGAAGGGAACGAGGAAAGAAGCCTGACCTGAACGATATTGCTTTTGCGTTCCTCTTGCCCCGTTCCCCTCCCGCTAGTTTTCTCTCGTACTCTGGACAGTATGTATATGTATAATGATTAGACTCCGGATCTTTATGCAAAATAAAAATTGTATGCATTGATTGCAAGACACAAGAGCGAAATAAATATTTCTTTCTTCGTTTCATTACCTAATTAAACTGAAACCAATACGCTGATGTCTTTAAATCTTTTTAATATGTCCAGTGCTTTAAATGGTGCTTACCCAGTTTTGTCGTAAATGCATGAAATCCGCATAATGATGAAACAATATTTAAAAGCATAGTATTTATGATAGCGTAAACGTCATCTCGGGTCATGTAGACCCGAGGAGAACGCTTGGGTTAACTTCAGGTGAACAATGCACCTGGAAATGTGCAACCCCGATGCACCCTGATGCAAGCCGCGATGCAAACGCATTACGGTATCGGTCGTACCCGCGTGTACCTGGCAAGGCCGGTGGTTAGCGTCTGGTCGGATCGGCGCCGATCGTTCGTTTGATTCCTGCGGGAGCAGGATCGCCGCTCCGGGGAGGATCGGCGCGGATCGCGTCCCTCCAGCTGCGCGGATCAGCTTCGCGGAGCTGTCTTCCACTTCTGGAAAGCTAGCCCATCGATCTCCATTCGATCTACTCCCTCGAAGCTCGCGTCGGCGAGCGTCGACGAGCTCTCCGGTATAAATAGCCCGGCTCGATCGTACGCGATCAACAACTCGCGTGCATTTGTTCCGCGTCTACGGCGGGAGGATTTGTTGATCCTGACAGTGGAGTCACGAGGCGGTCGTTTGTCCCTCTCTCCGCTCTCTCTCCCTCTCGCTCTCTATCTCTCTTCTCCCATTTCTTCTTTATGGTCTCCATGCCGATCTGCGGCGGCCACGAGGCCTCTCCTCGTCTCGCGTCATCGTTTTCCACGCATGTATCTACACGCGCGTGCGAGCCGCGTACCGATCGCGCTCCGAGCTCGTTCGCGGAATCGTTCAATAAACCACTCCGGAGCCGGACAGACCGTATTCATTGCTGCAAATCGATCGGGAAACGCTTCACAGACTGAACGAACACCGCCGAGACGCACAGTCGTCTCGCAAAAAAACCCTGAATTCGTACCGGCGTTGTTTATACGCTACTTGGTACAAAGACGCCGTCTGTGGACTCTCCCAACCACTACTTCACCATTGTTATTATTTTTACTAGAATCAGCCACTTTAGCCCATTTAAAATTCTTTAATGAAACAGACCGCATTTGTTGAAATCGTAGGTGTCTCTTAGCGCCGAGAACTTTTAGCCAGACCGCCTCGGAAAATAATTTGCGGGCTGTCAGGGTATCGCAACCGACCCAGACGAGTTTGCGAACGGTGTCCTCGGCGATCCCCGAAACTAATTACACGTTCACCAGCGAAACAAGCCGGTCGTGATCGCGTTTCAGGGAGTTTCTGCGACTTGGCCGCGGGGCTCGGTTGAGCACGTTCGTTTTCGAACGTACGTAGCAGGCCTGGGAATACCGGCCCGAGGCGCCGACGTATCTAGAGTAACAATAGCTGAGGGGGATGAATATTTCAGGTTCGGTTCCCGGGGAGATTTGCGTGGCCACGATTTCCTCCGCTTCGCGATGCCACGTTCGCCGATAATCTTAACCGCTTCTCTCTCGCAGCGCTTCGTCCACGTTTCCACGTTCGAAACAGCCGTAAACTGGCAGAGAGCGTTGCCAGGTTTCTAGCTTATTCAGCTCTGGTATCGGCTGCGCGTCTTTTTTGTAGAGAAGCTTCGCATATTACCTGTCATTATTGCATAATCTTTAAAAGTATCATCCATGGCTGAGGATTTCTTAATGGGTCCCTCAACGTCAATTTTAATTGTGAACCAACGAGTCGTCCTCAGTAAAAGAATAGCTAAGCAACACGTTTAAAATACTTAAAAATTAAACGAAGTGTTTTCTCCTGACTCCTGATTAAACCGACCTGTTGAGCAAAAAATCTAGCCGGTAAAGACGGTAAGAAACAAGAGCTAACTAAAGATAAATTCCTCCGTTTCAACAACGACGCTAACGTGCCCTCGACTTTTTCCAACGTCCTCCGTCACATTTTATCTCCTCGTTCTTGCCCCGGCTGCAAGAAGTTCGCTGTTACTTCTTCTACTTGTCACTCCAGCGCGTCAAAGCTGATTCGATCATTTACTCGGGAAGGGAACCTTGAAAGATGACACTGTGAAGTAAGCAATTGGGATGGCCCAGCTGACCAGTCGAGAGCCAACGAAGAGGAAATCCCGCCAGTCCTCGAAAGACTCCGGATTCCTTCCTTCCGAGCGGAGACATTGTTCCCGGCGACCCTTCGATCGGAAACGAGCCCGAACGATGGCCGAAATCGTTTAAAATCGCTTCCTGGGATGCGGTAGTTTTTTCTTCGATCCTAGCCAAAGGAAGGCTCCGTTCGTCTGCTTTTACTCGTCTCGACGCGACCGTGGAGCAGTAGCCGGCAACTGCAGCAGCCTTTTACCCGGGGCTCTCCAAGTGCAATCTCGTATTCATGAATTCCTTGTACGTAGCCCCACCGCGTCCTCCCCCGTCGCCTTCTTTCTCCGCCCGCGCTTCTTTCCTAACCCCCTGTCCTCGGCTCTTCCTCGTCTCCTGGTTTCTCTCCCCGCATCTTTCCTCCTCCTCTGTCGCCCTTCCGCCTCTAACAATCCTATACGCGTCGCTACGGAGCGCTCCGAGGACCAAGAAAATCGTTCGCCTCACCTGAAAAAGACACGCGAGCTTTCCGCCAGCGAATTTGCGGAATCTTGCAGTCCGCTCGGCTCGGAAACGATTTTGGAACTTCTTAGGACGCTGCGTCGCTGCATATCTTGATCTTCAAGTGGAACTGTTTCACTTGCAGATGGCGAATTTACCGGACGAAGATTGGACGTATTCGTTTGTGTTCGAATTCTCGCTAGAGTCTTAAAACTGTAATTCATTATAGCTAGGATCTTAAGAACCAAGGATCTTTTGCAACTACTTCTAGTTAAGTCTTCCAACTCAAAGGATGTCTTTCTTTTTATCTTTTTTTGTCTTTCTTTTTACCTTGCTAATTTCATTGAGCATGTTTGTGTAGCAAAACCAGCATATTACACAGTGCGGTTAATGTTCAAAGAGAATCACACTGTAACCTGTTTTTCAACGCAAGAAATCTGATACGAACCGATTCAGTCATAAGAGCTCTTCACTCGACTCCCATCGTTTCAGATTAGCAACACGAGAGGTTGCCAGTCAGTTGTTACGATTATGAACGTGGCTCAGGTGTCCCCTTTCAGAAAACAGATTCCAACCATCTAAATTGGCAGTGGAGCGGCTGCCTTTTGGCGAAAGTGCGCGCTGATAAATCTACCAGGCGATTTCCATTATTTACACCCGACGATCCGACGTTTATCTCGACATCCGACGATACGTCGCGACGGTGACCGTGAAAGACTACGCCGTCGAGAATTCGCCACCATAACAATAATTCCGCAGTTTAACCCCGCGGGAACCCGCGCCATATTCCCGCCTTCGCTATCGTCGAACGGCGCAGGGAACCGCGACGAGGGATAACGATCGATATTATCCGCAAACAGAGTGTGATATAGGGTTCCATTGAGACGAACGATGTTGATCTCGGGATCCCCCTCGTGGCCGCAAAGGTAGACAATCCTGCAAGAATTCAGGCGCGACCTTAGACCAAAGAATTCAGGCGCGACCTTAGACCAAAGAATCCGGTCGACTCGCCTAACAGCGTCTTCGCGTTGGTTGCAACGCGACGCTCCATCTTTCTTGTATCCCAAAAAATAGGACTTTACCCTACTAATCGCTAAACTGCGGATGAAATATAAAACAGGAGACAGATTTAAAAAGTTCAGGAACATCGTCGTCAATTTAGTAGACGCGGATGAAATTCAAAACAGGAGACAGGTTTAAAAAATTCAGGACATCATCGTCAATTTATTAACCGCGGATGAAATATAAAACAAGAGACAGACAAAATGACAAAATTCAGGTACATGATCGTGAATTTAATGACTGCGAATGAAATATAAAACAGGAGACAGAGTAAAAAAATTCAGGATATCATCGTCAATTTTATTAACTGCGGATGAAATATAAAACAGGAGACATATTTAAAAAGTTCAGGAACATCATCGTCAATTTAGTAGACGCGGATGAAATTCAAAACAGGAGACAGATTGACAAAATTCAGGTACATGATCGTCAATTTAATGACTGCGAATGAAATATAAAACAGGAGACAGAGTAAAAAAATTCGGGATATCATCGTCAATTTATTAACTGCGGATGAAATATAAAACTGGAGACAGATTTAAAAAGTTCAGGAACATCATCGTCAATTTAGTAGACGCGGATGAAATTCAAAACAGGGGACAGGTTTAAAAAATTCAAGATATCATCGGCAATTTATTAATCGCGAATGGAATATAAAACAGGAGACAGATTGAAAATATACAGGAACATCATCGTCAATTTATTAGCCGCGGATGAAATATAAAACAGGAGACAGATTTAAAAAATTCAGGATATCATCGGCAATTTATTAATCGCGCTTGAAATATAAAACAGGAGACAGATTGACAAAATTCAGGGTATCATCGTCAATTTATTCACTACGGATGAAATATAAAACAGGAGCTAGATTATAAAAATTCAGGGGTACATGATTCATTAAAATTATTGAAGAGACAAATTCTGATTCGCTCGCAATTTCTTGGAGTAGTTATTGCAAATGCAAAACAACTTGACATTGTTTCTAATAAATAGCGTTTCACACCTGCAAGTACCAGCTTCTTGTGAGACTCGCTTGATTTAAATTTCGTTTAGATAGAAGATGTTGGAAACACAGTGCGCGTCCCGTCCAGTAGATAAATCTCGGCCGTTAACCGGTCAAAGCAATACCAATGTTCGATCAGGCCGTTATTTTTACCGTGCGATCGCCGTGTACTCGAATATACGTAATTAACACGGCAAAGTGGAGAACCGACATTACACACCGGCCGACAACACTGTTTCCGAGCGAATAGGTAAACGCACGAGGATTAGCAGGCTCGAATTGATGAAACGCGCGCCACCGGCATCGGCATCGGTTCCGCGGAAGCAATAACCATAGCAATTTCGCGTGCATTCCGAGCGAGCACGCACGCGTTCGCGGCTTCTGCTACCGAACGCCTGCTGCTACCGGTCGACGTTTATTTTATCGCCCCGTGGAATCGGCTATGCTTATGGGGAAGTCGTTTCTACAACTTCCTGCCGCTGTACAGGAGAAATCCACTGCCCATTTTTCCATCGAATTAATTGGTACAATGATTCGGAAACACGAAGAAGAAATAATTACGTAATTTTCCTTTCAGGAAAAAATAGTGAATTTAGAAACTAGTTAGGACTATTCTGTTTGGCACATTTTCAAAGTGCCTAAATCGGTTTATTTCGCTTTCTTGCGCCAGCAACAAGTCCTCCGCAAGACCGTGGGACACGATCTTCGGCCCCCGTAGAGCGGGAAAGTTTCTGGGAACTTCTCCAGCGTTTTCCGGTCGCGGATGATCTCGATAAGTTCGATCGCGAAGACGTGTAGCCGTTCGAGCATCGAGGCATCTCTGGGTCGCGATAAGTGTGGTCGTCGAAGCGATTCTTCCAAGTAAGCAGGTACCTAACGTTGATCCTGGAGCAACACGCCGAAAGACAGAAAGATGCGAAACCGCGGGAACGAACAGCGAAGGAATCGGGCCAGATAACGAGGCTGGCGAGTCCTTAATTATCCGTGAGCGGATAACAACGTCCACGAAGCTCGGGAACGCGAAAAACCCGGCTCGATCCTTGTTCGAGCGGGATCCAACGACTCGAAAATTAATTACCCGGCCGTTTGATCTGTTCGCCCGTGTTTTTCCAGCTCGGACAAAGCGGACCGGCTTTCAGATCCAAACGGGAATCTTTTTCAAGCCGAACGACTTGCTCGGTGATGCTGGGAAACGGTTCCGCGATCGAACACCAGACGAACCCGGCCTCGTCGTAATCGATACTATTAATTAGAAGCGAGACGAGGAACACTCGACAGAGCCTCTGCATCGGGGTCACGGGTCGCTCTTGATTAAAGTTCGTTAGAGGATTCGTCTTGGCCCTCTCGTCGACAGAGAGCAAACGACGGTAATGATTAGACTTGCCCGGGATCTTCGTGCTTTATCTCGTGGCCGTTTCGCTCGAATCGAGCGAAATGCCTATGTGCCCGTCTGCGCATCCTTTGTGTTGGAACAGTGTGGAGTGATCTCCTCCATTCATTCGCACGTGACAGCGGTTCTAGGACGGCTGGACCTGGAGATATAGTGTCGCCAAGGCTTCGCTTAGGGAACCTGTCACCGGTTGATGAAGTACAATGAGGTCTCAGAAACCGGGCTGATGCCGCTGCTCCGGGACAAGATATGACAGATCGCTGAATGATGATACTCCTTCGGATGGAGCGCGGCTGGCTAATCTCTAACTGTGATCTGTTACTCGAATACCACTTCGAGTACCACGCGAGGCTATTGCTAAGTTTCCTCTCGATTCAAATTGCTAGCTTCGTAAGCTAACAATTCGTTATCAAAGAAGTGTCAACTTCTTCTAGCTAGGTCAGCGATCAGTTACTTCAATTAGGCTACAACCCACTTTTCAGCTTATTGCCACTTCTTTGCGGATTAAAATTGCATGGCTACTTTACAGAAGCCAGTCTTCGCCGGAATTTTACAGCACGAACTATAGTGCCCCTTCTGCTACCACACAGCTAGTCCCAGCTGGTCTTCAACAGTGATCAGTTGCTTGAATAAAGTTTCGACCTCCTTCGGAACTTATTGCCAGTTTGGCTAGGTTAAATTTGTATCGCCACTCCGCGGAACAGCTTAAAGTCTACTTTCAAAGTTTCATAGTGAGCGATGATACTTCGTTAAGTATTGCGTAACTAGGTCTAGCTAATCCCAAGCAGCGATCGTTTCAGCTGAAATAGGGTTTCAACCCTCAAACGAGCTTACCGTTAGTTTTCTCGGATTCAGTTTAAATTGCCGGCTTGCTGGAAGACACTCAATTCCCACAGCGTATCAGATACAGATCATCCAAATCGTCCAGATTTATTGTGTCATATCGACGGTGTGTGGAGACCCAATTTCCCGAGCTGAAAGTTTAAATTGTTATACAGATCGCGGGATTTCTACATGGACGAAGTTGGTTTCACTTTGAATTTCTGAATTTTGTCTGTCGGGCGATGTGTCCGCGCTCATAATCATCTAAAATGGCTAATATTTTGTGGCAGCCGCGAAGAGGGATCGCTTATTTAATCGGTCACGACGACCGCAGACGACGGGGAAGAAGCTGAAGAAGTTGGAGAAGGTTTTCGAACAGAAGAGAGAAGGCTTTCGCGGGGGTAGCCAGCCGGAAAAAGGCTTGAGTGGCACTTTTCCCGAAAGCATGCTTGACGATTTAGCGACACGTGCGTCTTCGTCCCGTTTCCATGATCTCGGGGAAAACCATTCCAAACACTGAAAATCAGAATTCTCTGTGTGGGTGTGCACGTCGAATCGAGGCTTAAATGGCTCGAAAAACAACGGGCACGTTTCCGACGCCGGTTTTCACGCGGACGTGAAACGCCGACAGTGAGTGGGAGAATTTTCGGTGACAAAATGCGTCGAATCGACTGGCAATATCCGGCAATTTACCCCGATGGAGCACCGCCTTCCCCACTCGGCAAAAGAGCGACGCGTGCTGCTGCAGAGTTAGTTCATCGACGTAATTTCCAGCTCGATTAGCAGATGCTTCGATTCCGCGACGCCACCGGAATCCACTGATGACGGAGCTAACCTAGCTTGATTAAAATCGACGAGCAGGACGCACGCTCCATTTCCGGGATTTTGAACCGTGTCTACCGTCCGTCCTATGCTTGTTTAACCGTCCGACATTGTGCACGAGTCAATTCCCAACGAAAATGAAACGCGATTTTTCGTTGCGACCTCGCTTGTCGAAATATGGCGATTAAATCGCTTTATGATGCACCACAGTGGCGCGAACGAGCCAGAAACATAGAGAGGTTAATCATTAGGCTGATGGTCTCTTAAATGATCGTTTTGTTGAAGGATGTGATTGAAGTAGAGTTCTTTTCTAATTAAATGGCACAGCCTAGTGAAAACTCTTGATCTTTTAAATGTTCGTTTTAATTGTAGTTTTCATTGTTTTCATGTTGTCTACTCGAGAACAAAATGAGCACATTAGATTACGTTCTTCGACAACACGTTCATCTCTAAATGAACTTTTCATCATTCCCGACAGTCGTGAGCATGCAGGAAGCATTACGAGCTCACTTAAAACATCGAAATTGAGTTGCCGACATGAGGGAATTGATTTTTTGCTAAATGAACAGTTCCACGTCGCAATTTGGGCGACGTCCGCCAGGCATTTTCGCAATGGCTAATTTCGCGACCGACCGGTCCACGCTCGATTGTCCACGTAAACGCGAAACGACTCGAGCCCTTAGCTCGCGGACGCGCAATTTAAAGTCCGATTAAGGTAATATCGAATCTTCATAGCGCGCGCGTTGCGGCCCGTCTGCTTCGCGAATCGAGATTCGTCGAGTAACTCAATTTTCTGGGTCGGAGAACCGAGTGTGCCTACCGCCGGTAATTGCCAATCAGTTCAGGGACCCATCGGGACCGCTGTGTGCTTCGATCGATCGATCCACGTACTGTATGGAGAACGAGCTTCGCGTTTATTATCGTTCGTTTCCGATGCTTCCCGGGATATTATCTGGCCATCGATACCCGAAGCTTGGAGGCGTTGTACGTTTGTTTACTTCCGGTTCGATGTTGCCATGACGCGTCCTCGGGCATGCTGTTTTCAACGTGATACTAGATGGTTCTCTTCTAGCGATAGTGGGTCCCGTGCCTTCGAAAATGTGACTATCCCATTGAATTAACTCCGGATTTTGAAGGATTCATTTACCAGAAGACCTGCGAGAAAAATTTTGGAAGATCTGGTGAACATTCTAATTTGGACCTGCGTTAAAAATGTGAACAGTGCATTTTGCAAATTTGTAGACACGTTCTGGAATTATCTGCAGGAGAACTATTTCTGGTCTAAGGTAGAAGAATCGGGCAGGCAGTATCAAGCCAATTTACTCGGCAATAACTGGAAAACCTAACGAGACAGCGAAAGGATTACGCAAAAGGTTTCAAACAATTATAGCAACAAACGAAGCTCCAAAGTTGCACGGGGAGCACAGCATCGTCCGCGATAATCGAAGGAAAGGGTTATAAGCTTCTTCCTCCTGCTCGAAACCATTCGCTGGTTCGAGCTTATCCGCTCGGGATCTCGTCCCGATCTCCACATTGTTGCCACATTATTACAGCGATTGCGCGGGTAATAATGGTGCTTATCGTTCTATAAATCGAATGAAACCGAGATTTTCCCTCGATTCGACGACTATACGAGAGGATCTGCCGAGGCCGAACATCTTCAAATATCTTCCGGCGCGGTCTTTCGTACGCCTTCTTAAACCGAGAGAACGTTGTCCGGCCGATTTGTTCCGCGCGGAATCCTCGCCGCTCTTCCGTAAAACCGGCCCGCAGAAAATCGGGCGACGGGCTGGCCCGACGAGAACAGAATGAAACCGGTGAAACGGATCGGTAGAGAGACGTGTAAACCGGAACCGGACCGGCTCAGGGGACTCCGGGGCGAAAGTAAAACGCCCCGGGCCGGTTTCCAAGCCGGATAATCCCGATCCCGCGGAAACCCATAATTCCTGTAATAAGGTCATTATCGTGTGACCCGGGACTGGACGACCGGACCCGTCGTCGCACGAGCACACAACCCCGGCACGCTCGTTTAACACGCGATTCTAGCTCGGCCAAGGCATTTTTGTCTCTACTTATGCATCGTCGCGTTTCACTCGTCTGTGAGCGAGCAAAAAGAAATTCATTTTCTCTCTTTTCATTTTTCGAACACGTTTGTTCTGCTCGACGCCTTCCAGCGAGTCAATTTGGCAGGAAGTCCATTATTTTGCAAGATTTCAAAGTCACCCATCTGTTCTGAACCGGTACCCTATATTTATTCTTGCATGCTGTTGTAGAGCATAAAAAGACGATTCCAACGAGTACCGTGCCGCTCCGATCATTCATTCTCGAGATATTTGTGTCTGAAACCGTCAAGCGGTCTACCTTTCAGACGCAAGTATCTCGAGAACGAATGATCGGAACGATATGGTCATTATAGTCGTTGAATTCGTCTGTTTATGCTCCACAAACACACCAAAAAATATTGATACCTTGAGGAGAAATTCTTTCTGCTATTTTAATGCAGTCCTTGAAACAGTCCAACTGTGCGCTGCGGCACGTTTTTGTATGCAGTCAACTAGGATTGCAGTTCAAGCCAATGCAGGTGCACGTGCACGAGAGCACAAGTATCGTACGAACTCGTGGACAGTGGCGTAACGTTGAATCCGGGTCACGCTGTTCTTCGGGGAGGAGGACGAGATCGAAAGGATGCGGATCGAGATACGTGCTGCTATCAAAAAGAAACCGGACCTCATCGGTTTACCTGTGCGTCGGCGGCGGATGAGGTTTGATGGCTTTGCGGGTCGCTTCCTCGTGCTTCTCTATATTCATCTGACGAATTTCATCGAGCTGCGGACGTCGCGATCCACGAGAAATTTCTTAAATCGTACCTTAGGATATTCTCCGTTATAAATGGAGTTGGATCACCTTTTCAATCAAAGAATCACGCCCAGTGTCGCGTGCAAGGCAGTGTCAGGACACCTACAGGATTTATAAAAAAAGATGATATTTAATCGACATTATGCAACCCTCGTTTTGAACACAGCACCGGCGCAAGCTTTCGCCGGCTATTTATAGAATCGTTCCACCCATGCAGCGTACGCATATATTGACTTATTGCAGACGTGTGGCTGCGGGCAAAAACCACTTTTTACTAAAATTGTGCTTTGCCGAAGATCCTTGGCGACAATTCGGAATTTCAAGTGGAACGTAATGGACGACAGAGTCAGCCTAGCAGAAAGAACAATGGCAAGTCCGATTGCCTCCTAAATCAAGGAAACTCTCAGCCACCGGAAATTTGATCAGAGTCGTCGCTACTTTCAAGTTCGGATCAAGATCATGGTGCTTTAGAGGGAATCGCGGAGAATGGACGACTTCCCGCGGACTCGCTACACATTTTTGCAAGTCAGCGTCCCCTCCCCGCCCTTGGGAGCCGATTGGTCGTAAGGTTACGCCACTGCTCGCCGTTCAGGACGGTGTATAAAATGTCTAGACGCGCACACAGACACGGGTAGAGGCGCGCGAAAGCCCAGGCATACCGCATGGGCTGTCCATACCCACCTAAGCAGATTCTGTCCCCAAGGTACGAGCGGCGAGGAGATTCGTAGCGTTCAATTTGCATTCTAAAGTCTAGGCGATGCAGAAAGAAGAGGAGCCCTCGGACACCGGATCTTCTCCTCGCCCGCAGCACCCCCCTCCCACCCTCGGGCCCGCGGGGCCCGTTCCCCACGCCATTTGTCCCTTTATCACTTATACAGGGTGGCCAAAACTTTCCAAACCAGCCGTCTCCCTTTTATCCACGATTTACATTCTTCCCTGACCTTTGTCCTTCGACGCTGACTCTTGTTCTTTTAGCTGACTCCTCAACGGTGACCCCGCACCAAGAATTATTAACCCTGGATAACTAACAAGGGGACATACCGGGCCCAGACATATCGTTTATCATGATTTATGATCATTAGACTGCGCATCGTTATGCAAAAGTTTCTTCGTTGCTTGCAAGAAACTGGAACCTACCAGACACTGCTTTCCCTCTTTAACGACTTCGATCAGCTGAAAATAATTTCTTTGATATTCGTGCTAACGAGTAACAAACTTACATTTGCACCGCAGTTATAAAGTGCAACATCGTTGAATATCGTAGACAATTTTTGCAACTCGCGGCTATCCAGTTTCGCCAAAAATGTATGAAATCCGCAGTCTAATGCGCAGTCATTTATGCGAGAGACCGTTGTTGGGGAAAGATCTGAAAAGTGAGGACTGTACAGTGTCATTTGATTCGAAAGCGGCCATGTAATCATCACGGTGGATCATCGCAGAACTGTGAACGCGTTAATGCACAGTTTCACGGTACAGAGCCGAGATCTGTTTGAAAAATGGAAAGGAAATCGATTGTTACGCGAGGCGGCTATAATTGGGAGCCATCCCGTCCCGCAGGTGAGCAGAAGGAGAGCCCCTTTCCTGCTGACACGCTCCTCCTTTTTCGTATCGTTCCGCGATTATCCATCCGTAGAAGGATTTACACCGCGATTGACCGTCATTTTCCGCGCAATTTGTACTCGCGGCGCTCGGGTAAGAAACGCCCGTGGATTCGGAGAGCAGACTGGAAACAAGAACCTAGTTCGCTCGATCCCGATTCTCCTCGGGATTCGACGCAGCCATAACAAACAAAATTCCTCTTGAATTCGTCGCACATTCGACCGAAAACAATAAAATTGCTGAAAGTTAAGTGTATATATGTATTTTATGTTGCAATAAATGTACAGTACATGTACAAAACATTCTGTAAGAGGACTGTACATTTACTGCCACATAAAATACATATATACACTAATTTTAAACAATTTTATGATCGCGTTATACGGGAGTCTTTTTAGAAGTTTCCAGAATCTAATTCTGATGTTACTTATTACCACGCTTTTATTAACTTGCCGTGTTGTTGTTGTATGCGTCAAATCTTGTAATAATCCAATCCTGCCGAAATTTAATAGAAAATAAAATATACAAGGAAAACTTTTTAAAAACCACGCTTATATTAAAATGCCCTAAAAAAGAGAAAATAATATTTTTCCTGGTTCTTCGTAAAATACCGAATCCAGTTAAATGATTAATAATATTTTTCCCTAAAATTTTAAGCAATTGGTTCAAAATTTTGGGGAAAATATTATTAATGGTTCTCCATAAAATACCGAATCCAGTGAAATAATTAATAATATTTTCCCCAAAAATTTTAAGCAATTAGTTCAACATTTCTTCTGTTCTAAAATTAGTGTCGGAATAGATAGAAAAATTTAATATAAATTTAAAAAAATTTATAGTCACCGATAACATGATTTTATTTAAATTTGTATGAAATTTTTCTATCTATTCCGACACTAATTTTATGACAGAGGAAATTTTGAACTAATTGCTTAAAATTTTGGGCGAAAATATTGTGAATCATTTAACTGGATTCGGTATTTTATGGAGATCCATGAAAAAAATGATTTTCTCCTTTTTAATGCATTTTAATATAAGCTTGGTTTTCAAAAAGTGTTTTTACAGAGGGTGGTTTTGAGGAATAAATTTTTATTTAAGAAATGTACAAATCGTGTACAACGTCATCAAGGTCCGTGTATCCTTGCGAACCTAATTCCGACTTGTTCGATGACGGGAATACTTTCGAATTAATTCCCTCCATTTTCTGGAAACGGCGCATCGCGCGTCGGTGGATTCTCGATGGCAGACGATCGGCTTTGAATAAAAGATTCATTCGCGTTCCGTTGTGGGACGGTGACGCAATCGGTGTTGCAATCGTCGCTGCATTCTGCCTCTGCCGCATCCGATAATTTCCGAACTCGCTTTCATTGCCAGGGAGCGCGCGTGCTCCTGAAACGCGAGTCGAGTGGTAATACCGGATGCTCCCGCGATAATAGCTTCATCGCGGACCTCATTCTCAGATATTACCCAGTGACAATGTAAATCATACTGTGGAACGTTGGAGCTGAAATTGAACCTAATTCGCCACAGTCCCCTAATCCTGCCAATGATACTGCAAATATTTATCTCCTTATCTTTCTGCAGCAAGATATTTCTTCTCCTTGACCCTTTCGCATTTTTATCAAATGGAAAGGTTCGAGCAAATAATTTGAAACTTCACAAGGATTTTTATCAGAACTTCGTTAAGTTGTATGAATTTTTCCAGTTCGATTTGTTTGTAAATACAGATTTTATCCAGGGGTAGACTAGGTGGTTGCTTGTAATTTCTGAAGCATTCAACTACAAGATTATGTGAAAAGAATTCGATCATTTTTATCAAAATCTTGACTCCTGTGCTAACGCTTCAGCGAAGAAGATTCATCCACTCTGATTGAAATGTTGATGCAGTTTCGCGCGTTCCGCGTAAATCACTTTCGCGCAACGCACAAGCATTTCAATCGCGTTATGGCGATCAGCAAATTTATTTGTAGATCTGGCTATGATTTCGCACAACGTTGAGCAACCACCGATACACGGCGGCATCGTTCGAAACGCAGTTGTGTTTCGCGCACGTCACACGAAACCCGGCGTTATCAGCGAAGCATAAACTCGTGTCGGCTGTCTGTCAAACACCAAACCGATTTGCATAATGGCCAGTCGCTACCGGTCCACAGACTTCGATGTACATCTTCCCAATTAAAAGTTGATTAATTCACCTACCGAATCTGTTGTGTCTTCGAGGCCGCTCGTCGTCGGAGATAACGGTAACAGAAAAACATTACGAAATCGCGCTAATTTGTTTACTGGGACGCGAAACGCGACTATAATTAGACCCGGCCAAATTCCGTGTATTTGGCTGGCGGTAATGATGATGGAGTTTGGTGTACATATTCAAATTTGGCACATTTAAATTTGGTTAATTATGTCGGATAGACCGCGGATTTTAGGCGAAATTAAATTAGCATTTTCAGGAATTCTCTAATCATCTGTGAAGGACAGAAGACATGAATATGTATTTGTTACTATTTTTAGTAAATCGAGAATGACGTAACAGGATTCTTGAATTCGTCTAACATATTTACAGGATGTTTGTGCAGATTTTATGCATTTATAACGAAATCGAGCCGCGATTTCCAGTTCCTCGAGAACTGCGATCCCGAAAATCTCGGCAAATAATTGCACGAATGATATACGAGTTACGCGACAGTCGTCGCGTCAAGAAGATATGCGACCGAACCCGTTTCTTTTCAACGTGATTGCTCAATCTTATCGACGCAGCTTAATTTCCCGAGATCTCACGATCTAGCACCCGATAAGAAATCCCGAAAACATGGTTTCGTGGTAAATATTTGATCGAAATGTTTGTCCGACGTCGGCTGTCCACACGAGGCTGAAAGAGAGGGATCATAGTTGGCGTTTGCTCACGGATTGGCCGGTTATGATGGATATTGATGTGTCCTGGTGGGTATCGAGGACCATTCCCCTGGGACCGGCAGCAGGGTTCGACAGATTATCGACTCGGACGGCGAATCGATTCATCGCCCGCGTTACAAGACTCTGGCTGCGAATGTCCGGCTGCCGTTAAACATCCACCGGTGCGCGATCATTTCCTATTTTTTGGCCGGGCTGGCAATTTGATTTCGTATTCCTCGTTCCTCTCTCTCTCTCTCATTCCTTCTTGCTCGGCCCGGCGCATACATCGAAGGTTTATGGCTCGTATTTCCTCTTTAACGCCAATGTTGGTCCGGCCACGGGTGATTCCACTCGCCTTTATGCACTGTTCGCCTGCTCTCTCCCTGTCCCCGAGGCTCTTGCTCGTTGCTAGGGATGGGATCAAGTTCAAGTATTGTGTTCTTCGCATGAGCGCTGGCGTCGGGGAACAATTTCCATTTTTAACTGCGAGTTTCGCCTCACCAGCGGGTGAACTATGCATTTCATAACAGAGGCAATCACTTAACACTAAACCTGCCGAGCTTTAAAAGGTGCCAGTATATGTTGCCTTATAAAAATAACAAGATTAAATTTGTTCGAACTTTGTGCGGACATTTATGACCACGGATTATGACCACATCTTTATAATTTTAATAATTGTGAAAATCTGGAACCTGTCACTTTTGCCAGGTTCTTCGAAACGTTTAGAACTCAGGGAAACAATTATTGGATACAGCAAAATTGTAGTGAGATAAAGCAGAATTCTACATACACGAATTATCTTTAAATGTAACATGTATTAAAATTGAATGAACCTACGCTCGCGAGGCACTCGGTCCCATCGCTAGTCGCAGGACGATCTCGAGACGCAGTTCGTCCCAGGAATCCGCGGATCAACGCGTCGAACGCGGCTGTTACGTCCTCGATCCCCCGCGTTTTATGAATTCCGGGATTTCGTAATCTCGTGGAACATCGAGATCCTCGTTTTATGGCCGTGGGCCGTTTCGTAACGGGCCTCGCTTGTCCACCGGAGCTTCTTTCTCTTCCTCGTTTCGCAGCGGCGACCAGTCCATTTATGAGGACGTTTTCGGCTGCTTCCCCCGACCCCTCTGTGACCCGTAAGGGTCAGCCGTTTCCGTTCCTCGGACCCCGACACGTTCGCGGAACTCTCTAATTGACCAAATTCGCGAATTTGCTCTAGCAATTTGTAGTGAGACCTTTGCCCCGCGGACGTTCACCCCTTTTCTTAGTGGACTGTGGGTTTTATGTATTTAGGACATTAATTGATAGACCAAACACGGACCAGTAAATTATTTAACAAAATTTTTCATGCAGTTTTATGATTTTCGGCTCATTAAATATAACTGCCTATGTAGTTCTTGTATCTTGCAATTATTATTTAGCACATTATTTCGCGGTATAGTTACGAGTCTCTTCTTTTCTGTAGTGAACAGTTTTCCAACAAATTCTAACTTGTCTTAAAGTAATTTCATATCTGTCAGCGCTCCGAAGAAAAGTGCCAGCTCTCCAAACAAGGGACAGCAGTAGCCCACCGTTTCCGAAACCGAATTTGGCCGACGAGTCCCGATGGGAATTGCTGTGACGCTCGTCGACGAAGGTGGCGCGCGTCGTCGTCGCTCGCAAAAACTCGTTTCGTGGTTCGTTGCGAAGGTTAAAACCGTAACGCTTCTATATCGCCGGTATTCCCTCTTTCCCCCCCCCTCTCTCTCTCTCTCTCTCTCTCTCTCTCTCACATTGGCTCTCTGTTTCTTTTTTCCTCGGCGAAGCAGCGACGCACACGAGCCTGGGCCCAAAGCTTAACATCGTCGGGGCCCCTTTTCTGACCGCAATTACATCCCATAAAGCACGATTGAGACACGGTTCGACCATTATTCTCCCATACAGGGCCGTACAAAAGGGTCTCGCCGTTTAACGCGCCCCCATACGCGCTGCCCGCTTTCGGAATTTATATACGTACACGCGTGCGTACACGGCCGCGCCTGTATTCCTGGGCGAAACCGTGGAAAAATGTTCTTAGAGGCCGGAGCCGATGCCGAAGCTAAAGCCGAGCGGAGCCGATTCTCTCTCCTTGTAATTGTAGACGACATCACCCGTTCGGCCAATCCTCTTTGCTTTTGTTCGTACCTCCCAGGGATACGCGGGGTCACCTCTTTGTCTACCGCAGGGGTTGCTCGATCCAAACCCTGGCGAAGCCGACTGCCTTAAAGCTGTGCGAGAAAGAGTCTGGTGCATACACGCAAATGCAAGGGTACATTCCTACCCAAATTCGCGCTTCAATATCGCAATGAGGAGTTCAGAAGTGATCAATCGTGTTTCCTAACAGACCAATCTAGACCAATGCAGATCCTAAAATGCATGTTTTCGCGTTATCGATGAGTAGACTGCGGATGTTTATGCATTTATGGCTTATAAAAATTTTCAAAACATGCTGCTAAATAAAATTCGATAGACTTTTGTTCGATTTGTATTTATTTCACATCTACAAAGACGGTTCCCATGAAAAATAGGACTTTACTGCATTCCACTTTCTTAAAATAATTGGAACTCGCATAAACATCCGCAGTCTATCGATTAGTAATTTAACGTCACAAGATCACGCCGCTGATAGATTTCCATACATATCGAGAGACTTGGCAAGGCTTGATTTAGTTCTTTTATTCCGATTTCTCTCCGCAAAATGATCCGTATATATTGTACGACTCGGTAAGTCGTAAACGGTTTCGATAATTCATTTATAAACTCCGATAGAATTTCAATGGAATTTATCGAACGAAATCAAAATGGAAACGTTAAGACGTCTGAGACAGTCAACGTCTCCAGTTCAGTTGGCGAAGTTATAGTGAGCCAACCGTAGTGTTGGTGGCGAACGGGAACCGTGCGTGTCCATTTGCGGTGTTCGCAGAGCGAATTACTGGTTCGCGGATGCAAATCTCCTTCGCGCTCGCATCCATTTCCCTAATCCCGGGGCTGCCGGTGACACGTTCATGAATTTATGCATTTTTCCGGAGCGGCAGCTTCGGCAGCCTCTTCTCCTTCGAGAGGGGACTTTTCTAACTCGATCGACTTCGATTCGCCAACCAAATTGGGCGAAGAGGATTCGCAGCGGGACCGCCCGGAGTTGGGAGGAAAAAAAGGAAGAAGCGGTGTCTGTCGGGGGCCGACTTTCACTCCAAAGACGTAGGGTTACGATCCTGCGAGCGTCGTCGTCGCCGTTTGTTGATATCGAGAGAGGAGAGAAAAGAGTTGCGCAATTCCGCAACCGCCGCAAGACAAATTGCTCGAGCGGATTCTGGCCTGGTCAATTTCGCGAGTCCGATCTTTCTCCAATCTCTTGGATCATTGCGATCGTCCTGGAGAAGAAGAAAGGACTCGTTGAGGGTCGTATGAGAGTATGAGAGTCTTCGTTGAATAGCCTTTTCTTCAAGCTTGTTCGCTTAACACGTTGACTAGTTGTTGTTGATTAAAAATCATTTTTCTCACTAATGTATTCACTGTACCAAAATGTATAACATGTTGATTTTTCAATTTACATTTCATTAAATATGTTAATATGCTAATATGTTAATAATGAATTCAATATTAATAATATGTTAATATTATGTTAAATATGCGTTGGCAAACAAATTGTCGGTTTTTACTCATTCCAAAAACTCTCATTTCTATTTTATAGAACACGTTTCCAAAAATACCGTGCTTCATTTTGCAGTCTCTGGAGTACACTCTTTCAGACCCGGTCCCGATTTTTCCATCGAAAAAATTCTACGAGTCGAACTAATTCCCCCATTCGTCGCAGATCATCCGTCATCCAAGAGTTAACGTCGGATTTCATTATTTTTTGTTTTCGAACGGGACGTATGACAAGCGGTGGTAAAAAGAATGATGGGGAAGCAGCAGCGGGAGCGCGAGCGTGCGCCGGGATTTAGGGGAATCCGATTGGTGGATTTAGGCCGATTTATTAGCCTCGGCCGACGCACGGTGGCTGCGGTGCCGCGCATATTGATTCGAAGTGCTTCGGTTTACCTCCTAATTAGTCGGAACGTGTCCCGACTCCGGTGTGTCCTTCTATAACGCGCTTGCTTTTCAATGAAGCTCGCGCTGCATCTATTCGCGCGAACCGCGGGAAGTGCACTTCCGGTGCACTTGGCTCGTCGCGAGTTACCTACCACGAATTACGTGTAACGAGTTTACTGGCACACGGCGATCTTCGCTCCGGAATTTCGCACCGTGCAAATTCTCACACCAGTTGTGTAAAGCCACATAAGTGAAGATCTCTGTGTCCGAGAAGTTGGATTTATTTCTAACAATTGTCTGCATTTGCGGCGAACATATGTAAGGGAATTAACAACGTAAGAAATTAATTATTAATTACACTGTTCGTACTGGAAAATTGATGAAGAAGTGTTTAAGAAGTGATTTAAAAATCGAGACCTTTACTTTTTCCTTCGCAACTACGACCAATAACAATAATTAACAGGGACCATAACTGTTATAACCAAAAAGAAAAAAACAAGCATTTCATCGACTAAAATCGTTCTGGTTACAAATAACGATTATAAGTAACCGAACATTTTTTCTCTTGTTGGTGAATGTTTTATCGTCGAGAGAAATTCATTTCGATCAGTTATAACAGTTATCAATGTGAGACATTTATTTGGATATAACTGTTATCGATTGGACAAATTTATTTGGATCGCTCATAACAATTATCGATGGAGAGACATATATTTTGATTGCGTATAACAGTTATCAATGAGAGAAGTTCATTTCGATCGTGCATAACAGTTATCGATGAAGGAAATTTGTAATAGTTATTATTAAATAGTACAACTTTCAAATGGTAGACAATCAATTATCAAAGACAGTTAACAAACAGATTTTGTGTTGTTCTTGTGATCTCTTCATTCGTCTTGTACGAAACCTTCTCAATGAATTTCACAGGTGTGCTCCATCCGAAAAAGAGTGGCAACTCAATAATTGAATAAGCAACCGCGCGCGCGAGCGAAATGAATTTTCTCATCAATAATTATTATGAACAAGTGAGAAGAAATTCGATCATCGATAACTGCTTTGCGCACAATCAAAACAGTTTTTCTACATCGATAACAGTTATCGAGTAGGATCAATTTTTTTGGTTACTAATAACTGTTACTTGTAACGAAAAAGTATAAAAATCGATATTTTTAATCATTTTGTTCTTCGAATTTTTTTCTTTATATTTTGTGTAGATTATTTTAAATTTTAATAATAATCAACTCTTCATTAACGATTTCTATCGTGGAAAATTTTAGAATAACTGTTATTTTTGGTCCCTGATAACTAATCCTTTTAACGTCTAAAAAAAATTCAAGCTGTCGGGTCCAATTTTGAAAAAGTTATTCGTTTCTAAATGGTGTACGATTACTTTGTACACCTAGTGTATAACATAGAAAGTGTTCAATTTATATTCTAGGTGTTTTAGCTTTCAGAGATCTTTCTCTTATGTAAGTATTTTTTAATTGTCGATTAACATTAAAAATGTTCCGCGAAACACTCGAAGCCGGGGACAAATTGAAAATGAGTTTGTCGCTTGGCAAGCCCGGAAGAGAACTTGGACGAAAATCTGAGCAAAGTGTGCAGCCGCGGAGTTGCTCGCGAGGAAACTATATCGCGTCGATTCGAGGAGATTACCTTTTCCATTAAGATCGAAAAGTGAGGGCGAAGAGAAGGTGGATACAGGCGCCCAGCGTCGTTAAATGTCCCCGGCGAGAATCAACATTTGCCTTTCTTCTTCCGCGTTGCTTCCCCTCCTGGAAAAAGGTCTCTCGCTCGTTTCCTTCCGGTAGGATTCCTCCGGCGGATTCTTTCCTCGAGACGGCGGGCCGCGCATCTGCCAGAAGAACTCGTTCGTTCGTCTTCCTTCCTCAAGGTTCGCCCCATGCCATGTTTACACGGACCCGACAATCGGCGAAGAGTTCTTCGCTAACGAAGACGAAATTTAACGAACGTCCGAGCTTCCTCTGCGCCTCGTTTTTCTCTCTTTTCTTTCCGCTGCCACCCCGGCCCGCGCCGGGGGCGAACAGTCGACGCTAACGATCGCGAGCTAGAGGAAACCCTCGGCGACGAGGGCTGTCTGCGAATGTGCAGACTTCGATAATCGTTTCGAACAGGGTCGACTTGACCGATAACCCTGTTCAATCCTGTTCTCAGAAATATTTTCTTAGAGATTTTTTCGGACATTCCTTAAATTTATTTTGAAGATTAACCACCACGTGGAGGAGTGAACATTCCTCTTTCGAAAGTCGTCGAGAAATATTCAAACGCAGACTCCATTCTTAACTGAAAAAAAATAATATACATAGTTACGAAAGACGAGATCAAGATTGAAAAATTGTTCTGCGGAATGAAGTTTCCTGAAGACCAAAAGTGACGGGGGAAATCGACTACAGGATGCCTATTCGGTCCATCGAGACTTATAAGAATTGCCTACTGTGTATCGAATCGGAAAATTGATCAGCCGCGAAGATGGCACGCGCTCCAACATTGGCCTCGCGCCAAAAGCTGTCGCTCTTCGCATTCGGCACTCGTCTTTGAACGTCACCCGAAAGGACGTTCAATCCTTCGCGACGTCAGCTAACGGCTTCAACTAACAAGGAATGCTCGGCGGCTGTCAGACCGCAAGATTTCCAGTGAAACCTTGCAGCCTCGTGAAACAGCCAAAGATAGTAGTCCTAATACCACCCTCGGAGTTCCAAACAGTTGGAGATGGAACTGAAAATATTTATGTTCACAGTATTGCATTTAGAGAAAACTAAAAATTGTAGACATTTGACAGACGTAAAACCATCTTGAGGACACGCAGAACGATCAATGATCGAAACGACTGAAGTTTCAAAGCGATTTTTAATATTCTTAGCATCTGCACATCAACGACGGAGCACCGCGGAGCCGGATTCGAACGGAAACCTCGTCTGCGAGTGGAAAACCGCGTGTCTCGTCCATCGAGACGGAAATCGCTTTGTGGCTCTCAGCTCTTCGTCTCTTTCGGTGGCGTTTCTGTCTCCGAAAGAGAGAGCGAGAGAGAGGAAGAAGGAGATAGGCTGATTCTCAGCCACACCCCCGTGCATCACAGACGTTTTAAACGGGGCGCAGACACACTCGCGCGAGCGAGCGAGTCGGCCGCGCACCTCGGTACTTTCGTTCGAGGCCTTTAATTTGGCACGTGTTCCACTCTTGGCTATTGTTGCCATGATTGTTGGGTGGATCGTTCCTCCTCGTCTCTCGCCCCTATCCGTCCGTTCGTCCGGTTCGGCTTTCTCGCTCTGTCCGCGTCCTCCCCAGCCGACGCTCGCTTTTTGCGGTAAACGCGCGGCGTATGGTGGTAATGCACGGCTCCTCTGTGTAGTTTGTACCGTGGCCGGCACGTGTTCCGTCTCTTCGTGGCCGTTTTTCGCGCCAGAGGCGGCTTTCCGCAGGAACCGAACCTTCACAGCGATTCTTCGGCTCCGGAACGTTCACGATCTTTGGGATCCTGGGGCGAGGGAGTCTTATTTAGAGATAGTCAAATAAATTTTATACGCTTCGTCATAGTTCGTAGCATAACATTTAGAGAGTGCATGAATTTGTTGTACTAAATTGTTTCGATATTTGCCTCGCAAGGAGTCTCCTGACAGGAAATCGGAAGGAACACGGCAGCAAGCCGTCCGATTGGGTCATTCCACACGCACTTTCGGTTCTAGCCGACTTATTGGCTACAGTGTGTGACGTCAAAGCCTGACTATTGGCTCCGAACAGGGTCCCCCTTTGCCCTGAGCCGTCACGGAGAGCACGTTGCGTTTAACACTAATCGTACCGTCTACAAAATGTGTCGGATATATATACATTGCTACATAAAAATTACAAGCCTTATTTAGATTTTTCACAATTTTTATATTAATGCGTGATTAATATACAATTTTTAAAAACAATTTCAGTGTATGGTAGTTCAATTTAGTGTAAACAAAGTAATTTTTTCTTGGTTCTGAAAATGTCTACTTTTGTGCCGAATAAAGTGTACTTGCGGGGAATTTTATTGCACTACTTTATTCAAAAGAAATCTGCAGCTGAAGCACATAGAATTCTTGTTGAGACTTATGGTGACAATGCTTCGTCGGATACGACATACAGAGACAGGTTTCGATGTTTCAAAAATCATGAATTTGAACTTGAGGATAAAAAACGTTCTGGCGCACCGGAAAAATTTGAAGACGAAAAGTTGTAGGAATTACTCGAATATACTATACTATATATATTATACTTTGAATGAAATGTTTTTGTTCCTTGTAATTTAAATAAATCTTTTATTTTGTAAAAGAAATAGCGAGAACTTATTCAAGGTCCTAATAAAATAGCGCGTTTTGCCGAACGGGGTCTTAGTCACTGCTGGGTGATTTCCAAGGACCCACGCTAATGTAGACAAAAGCTCGGTTCGCGGCAGAAAATCGACAGATACCGAACTGCTTCGAAGGGGTGGCTCAGTCTGGCGGAGGGGTCCGGTTCGCAGCTTGGAATAATGTGCTACAAAGGAGAGAAGTCCTCCTCGGTTGTGGGCCCGCGACGCGACGGGACGAGGAGAACGTACGAGGCCTGTCCGCCGCGAAGATAAAGAGTGGCGTGTATACAAAGAAACTTGCTGGCACGCAGCGCGTGAGGAAGAACGATGGCGAAATTCCCCGCGCGCAGTCCGTAAATTCCAGACTTTACTGCCTGTCGTCGGCGAAATCGAAGCATATTATTTCAACGGAGGCGCGCGGGATCATCCCCGCGAGCGGCCGAGCGAGCGAGCGAGCAAGACAGAGCTGCCTAGAGGACCCCGAGTGTCTTTCATTATCCGGGGGAGCGAGCATCCCTGCACCGAGGCACACCAGCGGAACAGGGCGAAATATTTGCCGAATAATTGGACAAGATCGCCGCCATAGATAATCCTAACGGCGAACGATGTTCTTTAAGGTTTGCTCACGGAACAACGTTAGCGAACCTCCTCCAGAAGCTGACTGAAATTGGTGTCGTTGAATCTAAGGAAATCGTGCTCGATCTACTTTGCAATCTCTCCTATAACGATCGTTTTAAATTAAGTTTCCGGACGTTCCTCTTCTTGCGAATATAACGCGGTTCAGAGAAGTTCTCGTGTCCTGTTTTAATTGCTCCTTTACGAACTCGTTGCGATTAGAGTCTACAGATTTTTTGTCGACTTTAGCGGACGTAGAAACGAGTTCCGAACTGTTTCGTTACGACGACGGTCTCTCCAGTAAATTAAATACTGTGATTTATATTGATTAAGGATTTTCCGGTCACGATGACGGTCGTCGAGTAATTAACAAAGCAACGAGACGTAGAATAAGTAAAAAAAGTATAGAGTAGCGATGTAATGATGTTTAGGAACGAGTTCCGAGAGATTTGGTAAGATCGAAATTAGTCTGCCGACGTTTCGAGATCGAGTAATTAAATGGAGATGCGATCGCTGATGCGTCAGGACGAAGAAGACGAGTAGAACGGGAGAATGGTAATGTAACGATATTTCGTGCGACGCGCGTTCATCGCGAATCGCGTTCGATCGAGAGACGGTTTGTCGCGCGAACGCCGGATATTCGTTAGGCTCGTATTTCCCCCCCCGAGTATTTCCCCTTGCATGAGGTAGTATGTGTTTAGTAGAAACGGGGGTGGCGGGTCGTCCCTCTGGCGGAACGAGTTCCCGATTAATCTGGATACTGTGCTCGCTTGCAGGACCTGAAGGAGAGCTTCAATTACGGGCTGTTCTGCCCGCCCGTGAATGGAAAGGCCGGAAAATTCTTGGACGAGGAACGCCGCCTCGGCGATTATCCCTTCAATGGGCCCATGGGATACTTGGAGGTAAGAGTCGCGCGTTGCTTTTCTTTAATAGCTACTACGAATAACAGTTGAGAAGCGATCAATCCGGAATTGGGGAGATTGCTATCATTATCTCGTTGGTTTCGAATTTCACGCATTTTCAGAAAGTATCTGAGCGGGGAGGGGACTGAGAGGACTGGGTAAGGGTTAGACAAGGGAGGGGTCCAAGAGGGAAGGGATCCTAGCAAAGATGGGGATTCAGGAGAATAGAGAATCCTAGGAAAGGAGAGATCCAAGGGAGGAATTGATCCAAGAAAGGGGGGTCCCAGCAAAGATGGGGATTCAGGACTGGGAGGACTGGGTAAGGATTAGAGATGGGAGAGGTCCAAGAGAGAAGGGGATCCTAGCAAAGTTGAGGATCCAGGAGAGTAGGAGATCCCAGGAAGGGTGGGATCCAGGAGAGTAGGGGATCGTAGGAAAGGAAAAATCCAGGGGAGTAGGGATTCAAGAGAAATGGTATCCACGAGAAGAGGGGTTTTAAGGAAGGAAGGGGAGTCTGAAGAGGAATGAGAGGTTGGAGTGGAAAGGGAGCCTGGAGAGGGAGGGGTTCCGAAATAGTGTGCAGAAAAGGAACTGAGAGATTCAGGAAATGGGTACACGCGCACCCACGTGTCTGGCCCACGTCAGGATGATCCGCCAGTGCCCAGTTTGCAGGTCAACCAAGTAATTTTGAATGAATTTCAAGAGAAACTTTCAACAGATTTATATATTTTGCGGAAGACCGTACATCCATTTCCATCCGTTTCAGTACGGACACTGGCTGACATAAAAATAATACAGAGAAGAAAAATAAGGCAGTAATCGTCGAGCAAAAGTCGCCGGAACTGACCATCGTGCAACAGATGTTCGAGCTGAGACGTACCATGGCCGAACCCGATCATATAACAAGTCCGGCATTCGTTACGATTATCGTTGGAACAGTATTCGCCAAAGAAAGTTGTACAACTCGTCGTACGATAAATCGCGGGTACCATTTCCACGGTTCCGCGACACCGGTTGCCAGCGAGGCGAACTGCCACGCGGGGAACGCTGGAAGCGAGAAACTGGATATGTAACTTCTGGTAACGAAAGAGTGGAAACAAAACGAGAAAGTAATTCCATTTGTACACAAATTGAGCCGAGGAGTCGCGCGCCCGACTGATAAAGAGAGGCCAGGCCGTCTGTCGGCTCTCGGCTCAAATCCCCCGTCGATTGCTCGCTTTCAACATTTTATATGGCACCCGATAACCGGGATCAACATCTTCAAACGCGAAGCTATTATAGATCCACGCTAATCCCTTTCATCCTCCAATAAATGAACACAAAAATGATTCAGTCGCGACGATAGCTTGAAACCTGTGTAGCAAAAGTGGGTGATCCATTAACCAAGAATTTTCATAAGTGTAATACTAGGTAGATCGGAAGGACAACCAAGTAATTCCAAGAGAAACGTTTACAGAATTTGCGAGGCTTTGGAACTATGCAGATTTCGAGAGCACTGTGTTCGACTGTAAGGGTCTCTGGCAAGTCGGAATATTTTCGTGGAGTTAGACCGGGTGAGGATCGTTAATGGGTTTAATTTGAATTTTCATCCCTGACCTCGCGACGACCATTCTCGTCCGGAATAATTGTCGCGGGGGAAGCTGAATGCGCGGGCGAAATGGGCTCGCTGCGGGGGTGGTAAAGGACGCATTGACGCGGCCGGAAAAGGTTATTTCAGCGACAAGATTGCCCGGCCCCATTGACGTCCGTTCCCTGTCAAACAAAACACGAGAGAAAGCATCGACAGAGAAGTTCGCTCGGCCACCGGAGTCCAAGAGACTCTTGAATAATGGGGTTCCTCTTGCGTTGGGTCAAGGAGGCACTACTTTTACTATTTACCTCTTTGCTTTTTCGAAAAAGCAAACGAGGCGAAAACTCCGGCTAACGCTTCGCTGACCTCTGACCCCAAATATCAAATACTTTTTGTTTATTGGTGTGCTTTATTTGGGGCGCAATTAAGACTGCAAATGGTTGACATTTTGTACGTTGTTTTTTCTGCGCATCAAAGGGCCGCCGAGCCACTAACAGATCGTTGTTATTAAAAGGCGGGCTTTTTCGACGAACTAATTATCATAAACGATCGATCATCCCGTGGAAGAAGCATCTACTCCGAGGGCTTTACAATTTCGACAAAGGATGTTCGAGAGGCTCGAGATGTCGCTGTAAAAGACGATTGATCTCTGCGCTGGAATAAGGTCGGTAAAAAAAATGTGACAAAGAACAAGAGGAATGGTACGTGGTATTCAAATCAGAACAGGCTAACCGAATTAGTTGAACGAGGTTATGCATTGCTGACCGCTTTAATCGAACGCTAGATTAAATCTAACGAGTACACCGTGGATTTAATATGTTTGCAGCGTCGATGATTATACGAGCCCGTGAGTCAGTTTAATCATGTTTCACGGGAGTTCTATTTCCATTGAAATTGGATTTGAAATTGTTATTTTATCTTTTCCCATTTTCGCGCTCGGTCTTTGAAATTAACTGCGTAGGATTACTTTTGATTACTTGTTTGCGCGTTTTGTCTAATACGAAAGCTTGGGTACGCAGTAATTAATTAATTACTAGACTAAAATAATTGAAATACAAAAGAATATTGTTTCACTATTTTCGACTTTTCATCGTTAAAAGAGAACTCTATTGATTACGGTTTCTTAACAAAGATTCAGTGAATCTACGAGTCAGGAGCTGGCGATTTGAATATTCCGTCCGAGAAAGGAGGCGCCACGCAGAGCGACGCCACGTATCAGGGAGTCGATGGACGACGTCGGCCGTTTCAACGGCGATTCGCGAAAAACAAATAATCCCGGTGGTCGGATAACGAGATCTGGAACTTGCCCGCGGTTTTCTTGCGTAACCGGATCTAGTTCTCGTCCCGGTGCACGCGTTCTCTTCCCGCTCGTGTTCAACTTCGTCTTCGTCTCGACGTGTTCTCGAGAGCTCAACTCGACGTGCAAGGATTCACTTTCAGGGATGCGGAGGGTCGATCGCCTTGCCACTGACACCTTCGACTGCCTCTTATCGCTGTCGAGTGTCGCCCAGGCTACGGTCGACTCTCTACTCTTTTGCCTCGTTTCGATAATTTCCAACAAGAAGCACTATTGCGAGAACCGAGCACAGTCGAAGCCACTCGATTTCATTTTATTATGCGGCTCATGGGCGACGACTATCTCGGACGCGTTTCCCTTTTCTTGGCATTCCAGTTCGGGCTGTTGGCAGTCGGCGTGAATTCTTCCTCATTTTGTTCTAAAGACGTGCAAATAAACGGATCGATATTTGTACAGAAACCGTTCTTGATCTGTTGAGAATGATATGTTGAGGGGGTGAACTCTCGTTTCCAGGATTGCAAGGGTGCGGGACGCGCCTTCTCATTTCGCGATAATGCAAAGATGGGGTTTTTCAGTAGGCAAAAGCGCTAGATAAAAGATTAATCTAGGCCGCAATCTCGTAATTTGCATTATTCGGAAGCATAAAGCTGCGACAGCTACACACTGCCGTATAATGCAAATTACGCCTCGTAAACGTAAAAATGGGACTTTTGAGGGCGACTACGGTCTACGTTGATCTTTTATCTAGCGCTTTCGCCTACTGAAAATCCCCATCTTTGCATTATCGAGAAATGGGAAGCAAAGTCTACTCCCTTAATCTTCTTCAATTCACTCAGTCCACCGACTGTTTTGAACCTCGCTCGCCCATTCCTGTTACAAACACATAAAACCCAGAGGCTAGCGTTCAACCGCAAAAACGTTAGCTCCCGAGTACTCTAATCGGTGCAGGAGCACAAATTGATCTCTGAACGGTAGCCAGCAGGCTCGCCGTTCTTCAGGGAAGGTTTCAGGGTCTGGATGAAGCGGTTTTCTAGAATAAATTATCCTAAACGATGCAGGCGGCGGGCATCGACGGCCAGGGAGTGCAAATTAATAGTCGCGGCTAGATTTTTCGGACAGTCACCGGCTGCTAGCAGGTAGTCGGAGAAGGAAGAATAAGAAGAACAAGAAGAAGGCGAGGAAGAGGAGGAGGAGGAGGACGTCTGCCTCGTGAGTCAGCTCTCGTCTCTGAAAGTGAATCTCGCGTGACGAGATCGACCATGCTCGCGAACCAAACGATCGATGAGCGGACGATAGAGATAAAAAACCTTCGAGAGAAATAAAAAAAAAAGAAAGCAGCAGCAGCATGTTGCGGATACCGACGGCGCCGAATACCGGTGATCTATGGCACCTGTCTAACCCCGACTATTCATTTCTATCCGGCGAGCGTTATTGCTCTCGCGCGGCGCTCCGCTCCGATGAAAAAGTAAAACACGTCGTCCGACATCCTTGGACGTTCGCACTTTATCTACATCCTTCTGACGGACGTTGAAATATCTCGCGAAACCGACGCCCTGGATATCCTGGCCAAGGTCGGTGACCTGGACGGTTCACCCGGTCACCGTGATCGACCGAATATCCAACACACTCAAATATTAAATCTACAATCCAATACTAATCATTGCGACTCAAAAATTGTTGAAATTCACTGTGGACAGTTGTGAAAACTGGAAACCATCAACCCCTAATGATCTGGAACCGATAAACAAAGAAAGTATACATGCAAAGAAAGAAAGGTCTTTTGACCTGCGTTTTATTGCACGTCGAGTGCCGCCATTTTTCCGCACTAACAAGCCTAAGGAGGAATAAGGCAAAAACAATTTTTCCGCATCTGACTAACGTTTATGTCATTGTGCTGTCCTATTCGAATACACATCAATCCCGACAAAAATGGCGTACTTCCGGAAATACCGGTGACGAAGAAGACGAAGCATCGGATGAGTTTGGTCGTCTTTTGTAAGAAGGGGGATGATGCATGCGTCGTTCGGCCGCGTGGCAGCACCGTATCTCTAATTTGCATTACAACTCGGCCTCCCTTGATAATCATAATTGCTGCTAACGGTAGTCATTAGCGGGGCTACAGCCGCGATATTGCCTATCCGTCAGTAATCTAATGCTATGAGGCACGACGCCTCCGATAATTACAAAGAAGCTGTAACCACCAGGAAGCGGCAGGGTGAATCCCCATTAAGCCGAGATAATTTTATACTTTATACACGGCGTGCACGGCGGGGTCTCGTTACGAGGAAGGGCTCTCCGGCTCCGGGCGGGCGTGTATCGCCGCTTGGAAATCGACCAAAAAACAACAACAGAGCAAAAGCAGAGTAGAAAATAGTTTTCGGTCGAGGCGCCAACGGTAATTAACGCAGCGAAGATGCGAGTCCGAGGCGACGACCCACTTTGGATGTCTTCGCGATTGTTTGGCTGTCGGGACCAAATTTCCGCTACCTCCCCGCAGCCCCTTCCGAAACAATGACTGAACTACTTGTTGCAACATTTGGTTTCCTTGTTCTGAAAAATGGGGTCGCAATAACTCAGCTAAATTATATATTTCAGCAAGTAAATTCACAATTGAAAACAGAGGTCTGCATTCTGGATAAGAAGTGTTAAAGAAAAATATTTAGAAAAGTGCAAGAAAGCATTAGTACCGTGTCTGTTTCTCCAGGGCCAAAGTGGGCGTGGCTTCGTTGCTCTCGACGCAACCAGGGCAATGCTCCGCTCTCGTGTAAACTGCACTTACGATATTATCCGACTACTACGCGAAAACTAACGGGAATAACACAGTAGCATCTCTTTGCTCGCTACAGTAGCTCCAAAACCTTCGGTGGGCGTGGCTTCGTTGCTCCCGACGGATCGCCTTAAACACAGTAGCGCTGGGAACATTATCACATACGACGATCGCGCTGCAATAAACTTGTTTCTCGAAACTACACGTGTTTTTCTCGACGTTGCAGCTCAAGTACAAGAGACGGGTCTACAAGATGCTGCACCTGGACGAGAAACAGCTGAAGGCGATGCACACCAGAACGAACTTGAGAAGGTTACTGGAGTACGTGGCGAACAGCCAGGTCGAGAAGATCGCGAAGATGTGCAGCAAGGGCCTGGATCCTAATTTCCATTGTCAGGAGACCGGAGGTAAAGCCTTTAGCCGCCATCACTGTTGTCACATTTCTGTTGTTGAAACTTTCGGTTGCCGAAGGAGCGGATCTTTATCTTGCAAAATTGACAAGAGCATTTTCGTATAAGGATCCGCAGTCTACTAATAGCTATTGTGTAACGTCTTGTGCGATAAGATTGTCGAAAGTTTTATCACGAGACGGCGCGCGGTTTTTCAGAGACACCGTTGACGCTGGCGACGACCCTGAAGAAGCCGTCGAAAGTGATCATAGCGTTGGTGAACGGTGGCGCTTTGTTGGACTATCGGACGAAGGAAGGTTTGACGGCGATGCACAGGGCGGTGGAGAGGAACAGCTTGGAGGCGGTCAAGACACTCCTCGAGCTCGGGGCCAGCCCGAATTACAAGGACACCAAGGGACTGACGCCTCTCTACTACAGCGTCATCTACAAGACCGATCCGATGCTCTGTGAGACGCTTCTGCACGATCACGCGACCATCGGCGCGCAGGACCTGCAGGGCTGGCAGGAAGTGCATCAGGTTTCAATGCTGTTCCTTTTGAATCCACCTTCGTACTCTTTGGCGGCTGTTATCTATCGCGAACCATCTAGCCAAACCTCTATAACCTGATCTGCTTCGACTCTGGACAAAGTGCTTGAAATGTATCTCGAAGAGTCATTGAAGAAGTTCATACATCAATTCTTTAAACATTCAATCAGGAATAATCAATGTTTCGCTTCGAAGTTGCACGGTGTTGTGGAGGATTGAAGAGCCCCCTGGTTCGACGTTCTTGTTACAAGACAGCCTTTCAGAATTTCTTCAAAGAGATCGGGCATTTTTATTTCAAACTTCGTGGGCTTGTGAGGAAACATTTGAAGGATGTACCGGAATTTTTCCAGTACATTTTTCAGATGTTCCGAAAGACATTACTAGACTGCGGATTTTATGCATTTATGGTAAAAATGAATAGACCAAATACCAATCTGAATACACATTGTTTCCGAGGTTTTAAGATGGTCTAGAAAGGATATACATTTTCATTTAACTTCAGTTTCATATGATTGACTCGGACAACTTTTATTTTGCATAAAGATCCGCAGTCCAGACATTACATCGGCAAAGTCAGAAGAGGTTGTGCAAACTTGGAAAGACCGTCTCAGCGTCCTTCTCCCGAAGATGTTGAACCGTAAGAGAACGCGAGAGAACGGTTCTGTCGAACCCGTCGGACCAGGGAGAAGCCCCCGATCGCAAAGGGAGCAAGAGTGTCGGTGAATCGATGATGCCGGCTGAGAAATTGCCGATCTGAATGTCCGCCGATGGTCTCGGATCTCGGGCCGCTCTCGAGCCCGAGATACCCGCGGAACCAGTTAACTGTGTTATTACAGCCGCCGAGATCAATTAATTCGCGCGCAGACGTATAGATAACATGTTAACGTTTCGCCGACCAACCGAGTTACGCCCGACCGGACGCTGGGATACCGTGTAACGCGGTTGCCCCGTCGATTTTTGCACATTGTTGCGATAAGGGTCCGCTGTTAGGCTTCCCAAGGAACGTTCGTATACGACGGCCGTTCGAGGCTGTTCATCGGGAAAATTTCCCTCGTCGATGCAATCTCTCCTATGCTCACCTGCGTGCAACCTTGATAACCGACGATGGTTCAACCAGAACGAATCGCTCGTTGCTATTTTATTAAAACCATGCCCGCCTCTATCTCTCTCACTTGGGAAAATTGAAAATTCTTAAAATCTCGCTGCAACTTACAAACGCGATCTAGATCCAGAATTCGAACGCGACTAGAGGCAGCTACGCAATAATTAATCCCTCTCGACGCTCGTCGATGGCGTTATTGGCTTTCAAATTAATGAAGCAGCCTCGGGACTTTCGCGTCACACCCTCCCACAGTCGAGACAATTAATATCTTTGTTGTCGCGGCTCGGGGCCATTTTTAAACTAGCACTACCGCGAAATAGATTCCAGAAACTTTTCGTCTGACCCTCGTGCAACGGGAATAGACGGGGAACTTTTTTTATCTCTCCGAAATTTATAAATAAATTCGACGCGGCAATTAATTGGAATTCTCCTTTGGACTGAATTGAATTGAAACCAAGACTATTAGTCCTCCAGGCTTGAATGACTCTTAAGATTCCAGAGACTTCCACTAGTCTCTTAGGTAGCATTTCGTGCACAGTCTACATTTAACCACTCCTTCCTGCGTTTGCTATTGTCGTGCGCAAGTTCGCAATTGCGCGTGGCGATAGACGCAGGTTCCGGAGACCTTTGACTTAATAATAAAACCGGTGTCCAAGCGAAGCTTCTTGGCGATCGATGGATCAAGGACCCTGATCCGTAGAAATTTCCAGCGTGCGATGCGCGAGTCGGTCGGGTCGGATCGGGTGGCGGGTTGTTTGTTTACGGGAAACGGTTGTCGCGACTTGCCGTGCCGTAGCGTGCCGCTTGCCGCGAGGCAAGGTTGTAAGGTGGGAAAGCGCTCTCTCGGTTTAATTATAATCGGTCCTGCCCTTCGATAATCGATAACGTTGAGCCCGCGTTGGCGTTCTATCGCAGGCCTGCCGCAACAACCTGGTCCAGCACCTGGATCATTTGCTGTTCTACGGTGCCGACATGAACGCGCGTAACGCGTCCGGGAACACGCCGCTGCACGTTTGCGCAGTGAACAACACGGACGCGTCCTGCATTAGACAGTTGCTGTTCCGGGGAGCGCAAAAGGATAGTTTGAATTACGCGAACCAGACACCGTACCAAGTGGCCGTGATCGCCGGGAACATGGAGCTCGCCGAGGTCATCAAGAACTATCAGCCGGAGGAAGTCGGTGAGTGTGAGATCAGGACAGAGTGAGAAAGAGAGAGAGCGAGAGAAAGAGAGTGACTGTGTTAGGCCCATGCTAATTAAACCATAGGCGATGATAGACGAAGGATACGGAGGAACGCTCAACCGGTATCGCGAAGCGAGATTTACCTGTGACTGGCTGATCGAGGCTCCTCGATCCCCTAGAACTATTCGATCCGTCATCGGTCAGGAATTGGTCGAAACTCTAGAACCAATCGGCACTCTTTGCTATCGAACCCTCGAACACGTTCGCTACCATCGTTTACTCCCACAATAATCATTATTATGTACTTTCTATAATCAGAATTGTTTGTTATCAATCGTAGTACGTAATACTAGTCTAAAGCCTAAAATTCGCTGTCTACTTACGAGATATGAAGAGAAAGTATCAGTCTTGTTATTATTATAAAGCAATATGTACGTTCCAATAGTTAAATTTAACGTAGTCCCTTTTGAGGTACACTCCTCAAAAGAATTGCCTTTTTTGTGTCTGTGTAAGCTGTTATTCACTGTTATTCATAAACGAGGTGATAACACTCGTTATTAAAATTTTTAATTAAGTAATATCAGTGTCACACACCCATAAAACAGCCATAAATTCGATCGAAGCACTTCAGGGATGTCAGGATATTCAGGGATGTCAGGTAGCCGCTGTAGGTGGAATGGTAATTTCTGCGAATCACTAACTTCAAACACAGCTGCCATAGGTAAAAATTATCGCAGCGAGTTCGTGAGGTGCTCAATCGAATCGGCAGAACCTCTGCTTCAATCTGGCTTCCGGATCATATAATTGTGATCATTTCTCACCGAGATATAGCGAGTTAAAGGAAAAACGGAAATTGTGCATATTTTAAGCATACTTTCAGAAACACCTGGTATATCGAAATGTTAATGAAATTGAAAAAACAGAAGAAGTGCCTTGAAGAGAAAGAAACGCTCTATCTATTGCTTTTTTGCACAAGATTCTACGATAATTTTGTCGTTTTCTGGAACCAGTTAAAGTTAAAAAGCCAACATTTACTTCAATGTTGAATAACTTGAATACAAAAAACCGTACAATGATCAACATTCACACGTTTTACACACGAATGATAGCCCTTCCAAATGATATTAACGAGATTTATCAAAAAAATTTGTTTCTCCCCGTGTGACGTTACAAAGTTGCACAAAATTTTTGTTAACCGTCAATGTTGTTTCGCTATAACTTTGTGAAAAACCAACATAACAACAATTTGAAACAGAGCATCTGAAACTAGAGGTTTCAGGCTTTCTAACCATTGTTTAACAATATCGATGCAGCAATTTTGGCCAGAGTTATGATCATGTAAACTGGTAGCAATTTTTCGGGTTCGCAGAGGTGATCCCTTAATTCTTTTGAGGAGTGTATGAAGGCAAATAATAGCAAAGGGTATACGTTTTTACAAACCCGTTTTTCCTTACGCGAAGAGATCGTCGCGAATGTGCGAAGCTGATAGCGAACGTGTTGTGTTTATCATAAAATATGAACACTGTCTAAAATGTCGCCCGCTATGATCATAGTCATGAACAAACGGAATCCGTAGTCAAATTCCAGCGATAATGATCGATGCTGGTGGCGAACGCGTCGAAGGATCGAATTGATCTCGACCAATATAGAATCGGAGCGATCGCGATCACGGTTTCACGGTGAAGATTAGGCGAACGGAACGGATCTCGGCCCGAGAATCGGTCCTATAGGCGGCCTATCCGCTTATCAGATAACGCTTGTACTTCGATCGATCGTTCGGGGATCTTTCGCAGCACGATTTAGCCGAGCATGAGCATGCATTAGTAGCGAGCTTCGTCTTTTTTTATATCTACTCCATTATGATCAAGGCACAACATACATACACGCTTTTCTATTGTATGTCACTCGCTTGAACCGTAGACAGCTGTAGAGTACTTTGTATAACCCGGTCTGTTGGTTTGTTTTTCCTTGGTGTAAATAATGTATATCATGATCATTCGTAACTCGTAACAGTTTTGTGCGTGTGTAACATCTATATGTATATACATATATACTTATCTCTCTGTGTGTCCAGTGCTGTATGACATAAGTAAAGGAATTGTAACCAGTCCGGTGGGTTTCTCCTTTTTGGTGGTGATGGTCTTGTAAGACGTCGAGCAAGCATCTTTTGTAACATGATTACACGCGGAGTAACGGCCGAGGAGTTTGACCGACTGCTTTCCTTTTTTTCAGTAACCGATGATAACGTATCTATTTGGATCGTCGTCGAGCGACCTCGAGCCCTTGTCAACGTGTTTTCGAAATCGTAACGATTTCATTAATCGTTCTAATAGCCGATCAATAATCGTGACTCGATCGTCGCAGTTTCGATCGGACAGGCTCTCGATGTCGCTCGAGCAAGTTGATTAGTAACGTTTGGTAGTTTCGATATATTGGCTCGTCACATAAGCGAGGCTCCTCGGGCTTTTGGATGCTCATGGTCGACGAGCGAAGCCGCTTATGCGATCAGCTAATAGTTTGTAAGTATACGTGTGTCGTCCCGGGTCGTTGGAACTCTGCCGGTAAATGGTACACACGTTCCAACGACTCGTCGCACTTTGTGGAACGATCTCCCGCAAAACCTGGCACGGAAATCGACTATTCTAATCGATAGTTCAAATCGTGTAAACGCGATTTTAATCACTACGCTCGGAGAAAACGCACGCACTCATTAGCACGAGCGCGAAACAATCCTGGAACTGTTCTTCTAAGAAAATATTTTCTGAGTCGCGATGGAAACGATTGGACTGTGGATTTTTGCTGTGTTAACATTAGCACGAAGACAAACATTTATTTTTAGTATTTTTATTGATGTACAAGTTCCTCTGGGCTTCATTGTGTATTCTCGATTTTCGTGCAAAATAAAAATTGTCGGTACATATTTATTATTTCATTTTTAAATTCGTTAAATATTTCCATTGTTTCGGATTTACTCATTTTCGTCGTGAATGCATAAAATCCACAGTCTGACGATCGATTACATCGAGCAAAAAGTAAATAAACGCTCCAGGCACCTGTATCTAAATTCCAAGTTGCAAATTCCGGCCAGACGCGGGAAATTTGCGACCACAGTGCGTCGACGGCGGGTTTGGCGATCACTGGTGCACATGCTATGTCTGAACGGGAGATACGAAGACCGTCGAGGCACATTGTATCGTACAAAACGGATACAAGCAACCGTGGTGAATGCGTGATTTAAAAAGTAATGAAATAACACTTTCTGCGCGTGCTTCTCACCGCTTTCTTGTATAGTGACCAACGACAAAAGAACGCGTTCCGATCCGTCGTTGTTCTATCGACCCGTGAACCGAACGATCATAAAACCGTGTGACGCGTTCTGCGCGCGTGGTTTGCGTGTGGCTGCGTGCGTGCGTGGGGTGCGTACGTCGACGGCTTGTGCGAAACATTTCTGCGGCGATCTTCGCTCCGTGAAACGCCGCGCCAGAACCTCGAACGTTGAACGGACGTCGAATTCCCGCTCGGAAACGCCTAATTCAATCCTCTGTCCATGGAGCAAACACCACTGAAATCTGCATGAACGATACTCAACTGGTCATTCGTCATAGTGAGCTGGTCCTTCTCGGATTTCCACCCCTAACTGCCGAGGTTCAGTCTCTGGGACATCAGGTTTCTTAACTGTTAGACTGCCGACCCATTTTTCCACTAAGAACAATATTTCTTCTGGAATATTTGTACATGAACCGGCTTATTATATCGCAAAATGAAATTTGAATTTTACTTTATGGCAATGCAAATTGTATTAGTGACTCCATAAAGCCTCACACCGGCACACAGTGATATCCGGATCGAAGAAGTTGGTGTAATTTTGTTATAACTTTTGAGCTATTAGATACGCAATGAAATTTTCACCAAAAATATTTAAAAAATAGCAATTCTTACTTAGGGATAATTAAATATTTTTTGCATTTGTTAAACAATAATTTTTACTTACTTTTCATTGATATTTCTCATTGAAACATTGAATTGTTCAAATACAGTTTTTCAACCTTTTTTTTACTTGTTATGAACAATAGTTTTTAGTATTGGTCTTAATCTTTAACACATAATAGAATGCTTTTTCAATTATAGAATAGAATGCTTTGCAATTTTCTTGGTAAAAGGTAATATCTCTAAATATCTACCTTTAAGTAATCGCCCCAATTACAATTCTTGGTAAACTGCATTAATTTTTCATTTTCGAGGTTGATTAATATTTAAGAAGCAATACGTTACGTAAATGAGAGCAACTTCTTAGATCCGGACCACTGTGCGGCAGTCTAAAGGTTAAATTAAATTTATTAGCGAATTGCGCGGTTTACGAACTTAAAAAAGTGGTTCCAGGAATGTTGTGCATTCGTTTGATACTTTTCTAGGCTTGACAGAGAAGGGTTTTCTCCATTTAATATTTGTCGAGATAATTAAGCTACCATGCGCGAAAATGACGATTCCAATCGAAAACATGAATGCAAAGAAACAGAACGTGGGATAGGTACAAGCATAGCTGGGTGAAAAATGCAACTTTCGTTCTAAAAGTTTTTCGAAGTTTGCCCGTACAAAGTAAATTGCCTGGTGTGCAAATAAAGAAGAATTGGAGTACAGGGAGTCGGTACCTCGGCAATGGAGGGACATTTTTGGTCGAGAAACAATCGGGAATAAAATCTAATAAACTCTAAAAGCTCCGGCACACGATAGACTGTTTTTGAAAAAGAAACATCGGGGAATTCCATCGAGAAAACCAACTCACTGAGTGAACCGCTCGAAAAAGACCGGGGAAGTCGCTGTATTTGTTCCACGGACGAAACGAGGCACACGATACTGTGTGCTGCAGTCTGAAAATCAGGGATCGTAACCCTAACTCGAATGGGATCGATTTACTGAGATTGGTAACTCGGTTAACTTACATTACATTCTTGCGAATCAACACGATTTCTCGCGAACATGTTTCCCAGAAAAATCGATCGATCAGATTGCAGAACAGTAACATTTAAAGAGTTTAAAGATGATCGGTTCTCAATTCGTTAAAATTCAGGAAAATGAACGTGTACATTTTGCATAAAAATCCGTTATTACCAGTGATTATTATCCAGATTATTATCCAGTGATTAATAACAGTTGTTGGTTATTTGGTAACGAAGTTTCCACCTCGAGCTATAATCCGGTTAATTTCAGTATTAATAAGTTAATACTCGACATCATTGATTTTACGACAACCATTTTGAAACAATTTAGTACAGCGCCGATCACCGGTAACCCCCGGGCGGTATTCGACGCGTTAACCCCGTCGACTGCGTCTTAAAATCATAATTGTTTCAAAAGTTACGATCAATTTGAGTGGACTACTTTAAACGCCGCCGGGTCGGAAGGATTAAATCACGCGACAGTCATAAAATGATGGTTATTGCGTGATTGTGTCGCTGGAATCGGCCCCGCTCGTGGACTGCGCTAATCAATATTTTACAATTACTCCTCCCATGTCATTTATTATACATGCTGTGCTTTTTATATTAATATTGGTGGCCGATTCCAGCGACAGCTTGGTCACGGCAACACTATCGTATTCCGACTGTCGCGTGTGGTTTAAAAGTGGCCCGGCGTGAGTTGCACTCCTGTCCATAAATCACCGGACACTTACTTATCTTTCATGAAATGGTCATTAGAGAATACAAGCTTCCAGGTTGATTTGATTTGATTATTTTATTTTAATTAGATGTAGCTGTTATACGATAATATTTCACTGTAAAATTAAATATATCCTACTTGAATTTGAAAAATTAGGAAATATAAGAATAACATTTGAAATTTCGAAAATATAGTATATTTTGGTTAGATTTGAAAAAATTAGTAAGTACAGTAATTCTTCAATCGAAGTCCCGATACCCGTGTTTTGAACGGACTTCAGTAGCGTACAGAGGCTATTTTTTTTACGGCGCGGACCGCGCCGAGACTTCTACCGACGAGCCGAACATAGAGAAGGACAGAATGAAGTAGGATCGCGTGGCCGAGCGTGTCGCCGTCGCCGGCACAGTTTAAAGGCCCGTGCGTCATCACCAAAGTTGTACCTTCTTTATTTTCCATTATTTTTTAATGGAACTTTCACCAACATATTCGTGGCATTTTTCTAATCCAAAATGATACCAAACACGATACAATCTCAACTGTATTTAGTGGTTTAATCGACGATGAAAGTCTCGAACGCAACGAAGAAGAGCGTATGGGAAAGAAAGAGACGCGGACAGTCGCCGGCACAGTTCAAAGGCCCGCGTTGTCGCTGTTCTTCCTTGCTTCCGAAACTTTCACCGTCGATTAAACCACTAAATACGGTTGAAATTATATCGTGTTTGGTGTCATTTTAATCAGAGAAATGCCAGAAGTAAGCTAGTAAAAGTCCCATAAAACAATAGTGAAAATTAAGAAGTTTGAGAATTCGATTCACTGCAGTCAACGTTGTGGTGTTCACACCGATATAACCGAGCCGACATCAATCATCGCCGCCCGTGGACTTCGATTAGATAGGCGACCCAGGACTTCGATTAAAGAATTACTGTATAGCATTTTTATTTCACAATATAGGTCCTTTAATAGCAAAAAATCGTCTGCATCCAAATTTGAATAAGTGTCCGGTGATTTATATGGACGGGAGTATAGGTTTATCTGAAATTTCTGGTTCAGTATAAACGCGTCGAAGAAGAAGAAGATCTAAATCGTACCCTCACGAGTTGTACAGGTCCCAATGAGTTGGCAATCGGTTACGATCCCTAGTTAGAACCACGAAAGCCCAATAGAAAACGAGAACACTCTGGTATATTCGGGGCTCAGATTGTACGATGAGAAACAGATGAATCTAGAGGGTTGATCGGTCGCCGGGCGAGGAGGATGCGTCGAGACGCCTTCGGGGCGCGCCTACTTGTAAGGCTAAGTAATCCTTTCTTTACTTAACCTTGCAACCCTCGATTTTCCAGTACCGTTTAAAGGGCCGCCACGCTACAACCCGAAACGACGGTCGGTGGCATTCGCCGGCACTTCGACGATGACGACGAGCTGCTCGGCCAGTAACTTGGGCACGCTGACCAGGATACCGTCCGCGGATCAACAGCACGGTTCTGGTGTAACCGGGATCGGTTCAGCCGGCTGCGGCAGCTTGACCAGAACGATCTCTGTGGAGCAGTACACGACGACCGGCGTGACCTCGGTCACGAGAGTACCGTCCGCGGAGCAATACGCCGTGGCGGCGGGTACGCTGACCAGAGTACCGTCCACGGAACAACAGTATCCATCCACCGGCACCTTGAACAGAGTACCGTCCGGCGAGCAATACGTGAGCCCGAGCCCGATCCCTCATGTGAGCTCGATGGCGACCGGTACCCTAGCCAGGATATCCTCCACCTCATGCTCGTCATCGTCCTCCTCGTCCTCCTCTTCGTCCACCTCCTCGTCCTCGTCGGCTGGAGAACAATACTCCGCGACTCTGCCGACCGGCACGCTAACCAGAGTACCGTCCACCGAGCAATACCCGACCGGTACGCTGACCAGAGTACCGTCCACCGAGCAGTACCCGAGCAGGACCACGCTGTCCTGCTCCGGAGGAGAGCAGTACGCGAGTACAGTAGCGAGGACACCGAAGGACTCGCCCCGCCTTACCATCCGCCGTGTACCGTCCATCGACCCAACCAGAACAGACCTACAGAGAATACCGTCCGAGCAGCACGTACCCGCCAGACAGGCCGACCAGAACGGCCATCGGATCCCGTCGGACTACCAGAGCCCCAATTCCATGAGGGACCCGAACGCGAGGTAAGCATAAACTGTCTTTGCGAACCCTGACTAACCAGCTCGGCTGACACACCGCCGGGAAAACCGTCGCGACGCAACGGTATATTTTCTTCGACTACCCGCCACCGTTCTGTCTTCGCATCCGGTCTCGTGTAGCCGACCTCGTACCCGCTCTTGCTATGCCGGATTGCTCGCGCAGATCCTAGTCAATGTTTCATCAGAGTTTGCGACAAGTGTACGGGGAAACCGAGGTTAAACATTGTACATTGATTCTCGAACAAGAATCAAAACTTCTTCCTCTATCTCAGTTTTCTCATTCACTTATCGGTTACTTGAAAAATGTAGGCTAGAATGTCTACGCGAACATCCGGCGTATTGGTTCGACTAACTTCTCGATTCACCTTGCCGAGGATTCCGAACGAAAATCGCATCCTCTTCGAACGAATCTCCTCGTTTTCGTCTCGCGCGGTGGTTCAACTTGCCGGAGGCACCAGGACGCAACCGAAACTGGATCCTCTTTGCAATCGACTCTCGCGCAGCTGTTCTCGACCGAAATTTTTGTCAAAGGTTCCCAGCTCTTCGCACCAGATTCGGCCATCAGTTACTTGCATTTATCTCGCAAAAACTTCGGAACGTAGCTCCGAGAGTCGTTAACTCTCTGCACTCGAGTGGGATCGTAAATCTAGTCAGCAACTTGCGTGTCCCCTTCTAAAGGACGTAGATCACTGGGAATGATGGTACTTGCAGGATCTGCAATTTCTCTGAAATGAGACTTTAGCAAAATCAAAGTAAATAATAAATAAATAAATGCATTCAAGTTGCTGGCAGATGAAAGCCTCGGGAGAATCTCCGAGTGCAAAGAGTCGATGTAGTCGGATAAAGAGAGTGTCCCATCTTTGAGAAATACGTTCGAAAAGGTTGACAAATTCGTCAGAACTTAAGAGTCTTTAGAGCGACTGAAAGAAGATGCTTGAGAAGTTCTTGAAAATCCAGGTCCACCTCGCGAGGGTAAATTAAGATCGATCAAAAGACGACTGTGCCGCGAGTGTACTTCAACGCGACGATATAGCGAACCAACGAAGCCAACAGTACCTGAAGTATCGTGTCTCCGTCGCTTCAAACCGCTTCAAACTTGGAACAGAAATCTTCGCCAGAATTTTACCGTGCTTTCAACCAATTTAAAGCTGGGATTTCCTGGTTTATACTCCATTCGTCTTGACTCGTAGACGGTTTGACGAATGGAGTGTAAGTGGCACGAAGATACCAGCTTTTTTGACAATTCGCTATGTCGTCTCCGCGAAGTATGCGGAAACAATTGGCTGCGTTCTGAGTCCTCCATCGAGTCAGACCGCTACCCGAGCGGCTCCAAAGCGAGAGACCTTCCGGTTCGAAAGGGTTGCACTGTTCGCGCGTGCGCGCGGCCGATCAATTCGCGAATGGAACGTATTTCGGGACTGAACCGGCCTAACGCGTTGAAGCAAAGACAATTTACGCTGATCTCGTGAGATTTGTCGAGCAAACAGCCAACCACGAGAAAGAGGCGCGAAAGAAAGAACGAGAGAGAGAGAGAGAAAGCGCGCGCGGGGTTTCGACGGTCTATATACGTGGTTCCGCTCCCATTTCAAGATTACCAGCCGCCACTGCCGCGGAGAACTATCAGAACATAAGAATGGAGGGGCTGACGAGGCTGCAAGAACACCGGCTCGAGCTGCAACAGCGTCTCGACATGCACAGAACGATGGAGATGCCGCCGTCGCCGTCACCGAGCAGCAGAAGTCTAGCTCCTTTCAGCTCGGCTAGCTCGAGCCTGTCCGAAGGCAGCAATCAACCGTCCGGCGAAGATTCCGCCAGCATCGTCACAGGTATAGAAAACAGGTTTATTTTCTACAAAATTTACCTCTCTCTCCTCCGTCGGGTGAGACATAAAAAAAATAATAACGAGAGAGAGAGAGAGAGAGCGAGAGAGAGAGAGAACAGACAAAGAGAAAGAGAGCGAGAGAGAGAGAGAGACAGAGAAGAGACGCTGAAGAAACGCAAATCTCCACCGAAGATCCTCGGGATCTTCGAATGATCTCCTCGCGCGTTACGCAATCGCGCAGGAACAAAATCGACGGATATATGTGAGAGAGGGAGAGAGTGAGAGAGAGGGAGAGAAAGAGAGCAACAGAGAGAAAGAGTATTTGCGTGTTTGGCATGAGACTCGTACGTCGTACCATCACCATCAGAAGCCAGGCCAACATTCGCGCGACACCTCGCGAACCTCTTAACGATCCTCCACCCATATAGCTGTCTTAGCGGATGTAACATCGGCAACCTAGACTCCCGAACCGTTCGGAGACGGGTTCCTTTTTTTTTTTTTCATTTACTCCTTCGTTGTTTCTCGTTCGCTTCGTTAGCGTTAAGGTAGCCTAGCGTTGCATGACGTTCACCGCTCTAAGACGATATGCGATTCCTCGATCGACCAGACGATGGCACGACTGTCTCTCAGGCCTGCTCTCCGTGAATTTCTAGACAAGAGTCTCGGCGACACAGCCTCCGACGTGATCAGCGACAGTTCTGGAGTTGGAACCTCCCAGTCTGATACCACCAACTCGCTCTCGATCCCAGGGACCACCGTCGTTTGCGTCGAGAGCTACAACAGCGGCATCCTGGGACACCTGAGCATCAATCAAGGGGACATCCTCGAAGGTAGTGCCACGAACGATCGATATCCGACGAGACGCGAGACCCACGATTGCTACCGTCCCTGACAGAAACTGTTCGATCTGACGTGTTGCGCTCTGTTCCACGTCTTACCACTCTCGCTCCATTCACCTTCCGTGCCCTTAATACCTTCACAATCCACGCGCAATAATTTTCGGGACAGAGACAGCAATGTCAGAGAGAGAGAGAGAGAGAGTCTACAAAATATAAAACAATGTACTATCCACCTGTAACGATGTAAAAATCGCAGAAAAGAACAATTTGTAACTCCGGGCAAAATCTATGACGACAGAGGTGGTCGAAAAAAACGAAATTGTCCCCGACCCTCCAAGGTGATGGCATTCCCTGATCAGTGTTAACATTCTCACCACTCTGTAAATCGTGTAAATAAACAGTTTCATTCGTCCATTCATATCATCATAATTCACACGAACGACTTCATCTTAATTCTTTCGTTGCTACGTGTTTGTCCAAAGAGCACATCGTTCGGATTCTCTTTTTGCTCAGGGTCGGTATTGGGTTTGAGCGCAACGTCTCTCAGTGTGGTTACTGTTACTATACCCGTAGTATACATTGTGAGTGTTCAAATGTGTTCTGATTGCCACGGTGTGATTTTTGTTTCTTTATTCTCGAACAGTGACGGGCGCCACCGACTGCGGTCTTCTCGAGGGTGTCCTCCGGGGACAGGGCACAGGTCTATTCCCTGCTCACTGTGTGCAGGAAGTTAGGCTACGGCACACCAACATCCCGTTGGGCCCGCAGCCTGCCAGCCAAGGACGCAATAGGGTGTTGGGACGCAGAGAGTCGCAGCATAAGTATTTCGCGACCGCCCCCAGGCTGAAGAAACCGTGAGTAACTTCTCAGACTGAAGGACAACCTTGAATACGCCCCCCGGAACAGTTGAACCTCGGTTATCCGAACTAAACAGAGATCCATAAATATTCGAACGGTAGAACAGGTGCTTGATTCAGTCTCGATTGATTTGCGCAATGAATAATGTTGCATATGGAGCACCTTGGATTTTTTAATTAGGAAATCTCTTATGAGACTTATTACATCATAATGTACTTTACAGAGTATTGCAGACTGTGGTGAATAACGAGAACGTTAGTAACATTCTGAGGAAGAGAAAAATAAGAAAAGGATTCAAATCCTGCTGTCGAAAGGGTCTGGATTAATTTTCCTGCTGTTGGTTACATTTACATTTGGGGTTATTGATGATAATCAATAATGCGATCAAGCGAGGCAGCCAAGTGATAATGATCCGCCCTGTATCTATTAATTGAAACAATGCATCACCTTAGATTGTGCTATCTACATATGAAGCGTGCTGCGATAATAGTGACTTCACTATTTAATCGAGGATAATCGAGGTCCTAGTATATTTGTATAATGGGCAGGTATTTCACAAATTGCCCGAAAACTTTATATAATATCCACGGTTTCGTTGGGCTGTGTGTTAAATCCATACATGACATTTTTTCATGTCTATCTTTTATGGCGGTAAACTTGTCGATTTTAACGGGACTTACAATTCAGACCTATTTTATTTTTATTTGGTAAATTTGATGTATTCTATACATTGCCCGTAACGTATGTATACATAGTATATACAGAAAATAAGTTCCCCTTTTGAAATCATGACTTTTACTCGGATTATCCACGAAGCCTGCAAGCTGCATAATATTTAGTATGATTCCTTTTATCTCGCTTTTGTCTTACGGTTTCTAACGTGGTATTTCTAACGGGGAGACGTAGCGCGCGATTCCCCCGTGACAGTCGTAACCGTAGAAATTTCAATCAAATCGAGCGACTGCTAATTTCCTGGAGCATTGGTTGCCCCGAGTGCCTAACGGATGCACGCCGTTTCTGCACGGTAACACCGTTATTCAATCTAACACACGATGTGTTTCCAGAGTGACGTCGGAGCCTCGCACCGTGGTACTGCACCGTTCGAGAAAAGGTTTCGGGTTCGTGCTGCGAGGTGCCAAGGCGACCTCGCCTTTGATGGAGCTGACGCCGTCGGCCAGGTACCCCGCCTTACAGTACCTGGACGACGTCGATCAAGGAGGAGTGGCCGATCTGGCTGGTCTACGCAAAGGAGACTTCCTCATTCAAGTATATATTCAATTACCCCTTCACAATTTCCATTATAGGATAGAGTGTTTTCACATTGTTCAGTTGTCGAAACTATAATGCCTCGCACAGACTAGAACATTTCGACGAACTGCGCGGCGAACTGCGCATTTCGACGAACATTCCGGCGCGCAGAACGCCGCGCCGAACAGCGAACGGCGAACGGCGATCGGAACGGATTTATACTCTTTCCAGATTTTCTTGGGAACAACTATGGGAGCTGCAGCGGCGTATACTACACAAAGAAATACAGAAAATGTTGGCAGTTTATTGAGTAAATTAAAGTTTCAAAGCGAAATGTTCAGGTCTGTACGAAGCATTAAAGACATCAGATTCGAGATTAAATGACTTGAATTTTTGAAGATGTTATGACATTTCGACGAATGCATTTCTGCGCGCGGTCGATCCATCAGCTGTGGGAACGACGCCGCGCAAAAATAATATGTGCGTCGGCGTTAGTGGTGGCGTTAGTGGCACTGTTCGTGCACCGTTCGTCGAAATGTTCGTCGAAATGTCATAACATCTCCAAAAATTCAAGTCATTTAATCTCGAATCTGATGTCTTTAATGCTTCGTACAGACCTGAACATTTCGCTTTGAAATTTTAATTCACTCAATAAACTGCCAATATTTTCTGTATTTCTTTGTGTAGTATACGCCGTTGCAGCTGCCATAGTTGTTCGCAAGGAAATATGGAAATAGCACAAATCCGTTCCGATCGCCGTTCACCGTTCGGCGCGGCGTTCTGCGTGCCGAAATGTTCGTCGAAATGCGCAGTTCGCCGCTCTGTTCGTCGAAATGTTCCACTCTGTACGAGGCATAATACAATTCTGATTTGATGGCCAACACTGATTTCCGTTAACTGGACAACATGGAAATAATCTATAGAGTAACTCTGTTGTGCGGTTTATAATACACGACGGTCCGTCTTCGTCTTCCAGATCAACGGCGAGGACGTGACAACGGCTTCCCACGAGCACGTGGTCGATCTGATCCGGAAATCCGGCGAGCTGGTCAGGATGACCGTGGTTTCGCCGGTGATCAGCCTACCGAATTCGCAATCGGCAGCCATTTTGCCAACTAGTCAACCCATTCAGAGACAGTACGCGACACTGCCGCGTAAAGGTAACAACAACGTGGTGATCGGCGGCACTCTTGGAAGATCGCCGGCGCCCATGCCACCCCGAAGAGATCCGAAGACGACGCTCAGCGTTGGTCGAGCGCGGGCCAGATCGATGGTCGCAGGATTAGGTATGGGAAAAAGACTCTCCTTTAACCGACAAACTTGACAAATTCCGGATTGAGACTTCACTCCCACCCTTGCTTACCCCTTCCACGACGCCATTCCCCGGCAGCGCGGCGTGTCAAGTTGCAAAAACAAATTTGATATAAAAAAATTAAACTAACTTCGAAAAAACGCACTAAAAAGTATGAAATAATTTCCATTTCATTTATGTGAATTCTCACGAACTTAAATACAATACAATCATTTCGTAGGCGGCGCAAAAATTAAAAATTTTCCAAATGACAGATGTTGCTGATTATGATTTCATTGGAATATGATGGACTTGGAAATCAGTAGGTTGGAAGAGAAGACACATTAATATATGAAAGCATGTAGAAGAATTTAAGGATTTTCGTAATTTCCACTATCGAAAATTTTCAATTTTGCACCGCCTGCAAAATGATTGTAGTGTATTTAAGTTCGTGTGTAATCACATAATTAAATGGAAATTATTTCACACTTTTTAGTGGAACGAGCACAATTTGTAGAACACCATAGAATGGTATTTCGGTCTTATTGATTATTTGCAATAAAAGCCGCAAAAAATGAAAAAATGCAAAATTTGTTCTCAAGGGACCAATCGGGAGACATACCCTACAAAATGCAGAAGTTTTCGTCCTGATTGGTCCATCCATCTCGGCGTAATCGGTGAACATATATAGAAAAAAAAGCGATAAAAAGGCACATACCGATCGAATTGAGTAACCTCCTCCTTTTTCGAAGTCGGTTAAAAATGGTTTGCATCTTCAGAAATTCTTGTAATACTTATGAGTAGACTGCGGATCTTTATGCAAAATAAAAATGTTCTGCATCAGTTTTAAGAAACATGATCCAAGGAAAAAGTTATTTCTTTCTTTAATAATTTTAGTGGGCTGAAAATAATATATTGATATTCCTAAATTCTCTTCACCTGCAAAGCTTTTTAAATTGGACTTATCCATTTTTTTTATAAATGCATAAAATCCACAGTCTACCACTTATGAGGTTTGAAATTGCACCCACCCATTTATGTCAAAAATGCATAAAGATCCTTAATCATTATTAAGAGGTTATTATTATTGGAACTGCAGAAGGCGGCGGAGAGAGGGACGATCGCGATGAGATAACGTCGACAGGGGCGAAATCGAGTAGCGCGGAATCGATACACCTTCCTCAACAGCCGTCTACCGGGCCGAACACCGGGCAGAACACACCTGTGCAACCTCGAACGGCCAGCATCCGATCGCGACCGACCTCCAGCAGGATCACTGCCGCGGAACTGGAGGTACCGAGAGAGAGGCACGAAGCACGGATCGGTTGCTCGATCGCGAACCACGCGCTTCTTGTTCCTCCTTTGAATGGCAACTGCACGAACGACACACACACCGAGGCTTCTTCAAGCTTTGTCCTTACTTTATTCCAGGAACTATTTCAGCGGCAGCAAGGTAGCGCCAGTGGTCAGTACAGCTCGTCCATGATGAGCTCTCACTTTCAGACTGGTCAAGCTACCAAGTCGCATCCATCCTCACCTGCTAAGACCGGCAGGGTATACGCGAGCGTAGCAGAAATGAAACGCAAAGGCAAAGTAAGAACACAAGAGAACACCTCACACACTTCACACCTCACGACCACGATCACGCTCGAAATACTCGATTCTCGGTGTACGGTAATGTCTCGATGTATGTCGAAACTTCGGGACCAAAGAACATCATCGATTAAACAAGTGAACATGATCCGAATTGTATCCTGTTTGGTATCATTTTAATCAGAAAACTGTGGAGATCGTGTTGCTAAAAGCTTGGCAAAGAGTAATCGAAAATAAAAACATATTGAGACGTTATTGTACACCGTTACGTTTATCTACAATTTCTGGTCTGCCTGAACTAGATCTCCGGCGACCCCGTGCGCCACGGTATCCGCAGAATTCAAGCGTAGATTGGTGTAATAGCTGTAGAGTTTGAGCTAAGGTTACCAGTGATCAACAGTCTTTCGTTGTTACTAATTATTCTTTTGGGTAGACTGCGCCTCTTTGGGTCGGGCTCCCCTCGCTCGGCGCTTCTGTCGATTAACCAACTTTGGCCTGGTTCCATTTACTTCGACGGAGTTCACTAATGGTGACTGCGCTGCGGAAATTTATGCAAACTCGCATGACCGTAGACAATTTCGTTGACTACCTCGTCTATGAGCTCATCCATGTAAATCATTCGTGTACCTCTAAAAATTTACGTTTAAGCGAATCGTTCGTGGACAAGAACTAGCATAGACTATGATTGCCGGGCAATAATTAGATGGATGATTATTGAACGATGATCAACCTTGACCCTATAGTCTTTTCCCGATTAAATTAATTACTTGGACTTTATGGCATTTATGCCATACCTTAAAATTAGAAGTACATTCCATTTTTTTAAATATTGAATGTAGATATAAATATCACGTTGTAACAATGTAAATGAAAGACAAGACCTAATCGAGTGAAATAATTTCGAAGCCAGTTTGCTAGGAAGCGATTAAAGAATCCCGTGGCTCAAAGAAGAAGCATAAAAGTCCGCGGTCTAAACGACAACTAATAAAGCTCCGTGATGATGCATGCTCCGGGGTGATGGTGGCTGTTTTCACGCATGTGTGTTGTAGTTTTCTCGCAAGCCGGCACGAGTGTACGGCAAGGGGCGTTCCTGGTACGAGAGAGACAACGAGGACGACTTATATTACTGATCGAAAATACTTTGTTTCTAGCGCGTCCGTGACTTGCATGATTCCAGGTGACTAAGTCATTTGCTAATGAAAATCCGATGCTCGAAAGGGCATCGGGTATCTCTCACCTTCGGCTTTATGAACACGCCTCGCAGAAACTAACGATGTGTACCCGTGTAACGAACATTGTAATTACTTTGCTTTCGCTTTTTTTTTTGCGTGACCGTGCTGTTTCACAACCGCACCTGCATCTGTAACCGCAAAACGCCCGCAAAACGAGGCTCTAAACGCTTCGACAGTACGACTGGTCTTGCAATCTCACGACAGCTTCGCGAAAGCTCCAGAATCCTGAGCTTTCGTCCTCGGATCTAACGTAATGTAGACTCCTACACCTGCTGCGCCTCAAGGATCCCTCGTCCGCACCTGGAAGGACCGCGAAATGTCGTTCATTTGATCTAATCAATCGTTGGAAATTTTGTATACTGACAGACGGAATTATTAAGTATCAAAATCCGTGTTGCTGAATTTACTTGTTTACAGGTCTTCCAATTAGAATTTGTTGCAAGACCTTTGGAACTCTTTTAACAAAAGTGCACTGTCTTATAAAAATGATGCAAAGATCAAATTCGAAATTGTTCACTTGACGCTGGCTCGCGAAGCACATTACGCGTCGGTTCTTCCGTCGGTGTGCAAGTCCCCTTAAACGAACGGGACACCATTCTCCTTCTACGAGTCCCAGTCTTTCGTAATTACACGCGGTTTCGAAGTATGTATTTATAGAGATTAATGCGTGTATTGGTATTGGTACGTGACGGTGAATCAGAATGTGCTAACACGTTCGCCGCCGCAGTTGTTTGACAAGACTACCTCAACCGTGTCGACTTGAGAAGTGTTCGGCTGAGTCACGAATAACTTCCGCTTTCCTTTTTTAAGTAATCTCGGTCAAAGGCATTGCGTACGCTATTAATCGACTGTGCAATCTATACCATTATCGTGCAGAAACATGGTAGCGTCGAAGAGAAACTATAAATCGACGGAATGACTGCGGTGGCTCTTTAAACTCGACATTTAACGCATTAACTGCCAATGGGCACCGATCGAGCTAGAAAATCAATTTCTATTACAATCTATTAGACTTCGTTAAGATTACAAGATCTCGTTGCGATCTACAAGGAGCGAGCAAGTTGTGATAATAATTGCTATCTGAAATTGTTCCGATTTTGCGAGACTTTTACGAGCAGAGTCCTGCCAGTCAACGAGTTAATATCGAGTTTGATTAGCTTTCAGTTAATTCGTTTACCGAGTACTGCAATTTTCGCAGGAACTATTATTAATTTCCCGATCGCTGTGATCGTGGTTATATATGACTCAATCGCGTCGCCGTAATTCCGTCGAGTAATACCGCATTTAGCACGTCAGTCATTCGCGAGTGACATTACTCTTCCCATCTGGTCAGCAAACGACTTTCTATAGCCATATATTCGAATAAATGAAACTTTATTAGAATACAGAACAGTTGACAATCCGCGGTCTTTATGGAGGCAGTGAACGTGGTAGCCATCGATACTATTTCATTCTTCCTTAACGATCTTCAGCTGCGTTTCCGTAGAAACTATTATAGCTACAATAGCTATAGGAGCGTCGATGAGAGCGGTGATCAAAATTGATCGTCTACTAAGCGCCGCTCTGCTTCTAAACTCTTCCATTACAGAACAATAGAATGCACTTCTACGGTTTACGCTCGTCATCGCTCTGATGGTTTGTCGCTAGCATAAACGGACCGTAGTGACCATTCTAGAATAAATTAGAGATTTCACGTGTATTTTTCACGTACACGGGTACACGTGTATTAACATATCCGCATTTTAAAGTACGCGTATGTAAATACACGTTCAAAACCACGATCTCCAGTAGAAACCCATTCTAATCTTTCATAATGGAAAAGCGTTCACATCGAAGCAACTATTGGAGCAACGCTTAACGCTTTGAGCGCCCACACAAATAATTCATTGAAGATTAAAGAGTAATTTAAAATAATTACATTAAAATAATTCCGTGGCACTCAAAGTGCTGACCGAACGAAGATCAGCTTTTGTCGCAGCTTGGACAGAAAAGTACTCTTAGCTTCAGGGTGAAGGAATAGTCCGAGCGAATAGTCCGCTTCTTTCTCCGCTTTTCGTATCGATCGTGTAAAATTGTAGTGCTAGTCAAGCTGTTGTCTTCGTGAACGCTGACGACGATAGCTAATCGTCCACGCCTATTCAACCGGTCGTCTATTTCCAGTCAAACTCGAGAGTACGTTTCTTCGGGGGCCTGGGCGGCGGTTCCGACCTCCACAGAGATTTCCACAGCACGCCGGATCTGAACGTGCAGGTGCAGTCGTCTATACTGGCTCCGAAGGGGCATAGGAGTCAGGAGGACGTGAACGCTATGAACGGCAGAAACGGACTTCCACCTCCGAACCATCCTCCGCCCCCACCGCCAGTTGGACAGGTAGTCAAGGTGAACGTGGGCGCGAACGTGCCGGACGTGGTCACGCCGGCTTCAGTCTACGACAACATGGCCCACATACAGCAAGTCAAAGGTACAGTGTTCTCCGCTAGCCCCGTAATTTACGGGCAACTGTTCTGGACAGGTCCAAGAAGCGACAGTTATCCAGGACCTGGTACCGTAGTGTGATGACAAGAAGGTCCCTGGTCAATATAGTTTGGAAGGAGTACGCCTTCTATTAGCCTAGCCGAAGCGTCACACACACACACAATACTACTACTATGCAGAACGATAGACTCTTCTTGTCTCCGTGCTATCCCGGGGCTCATCTTGTCATCTCACCACGGTACGCAGACTTGAGAACTTCTCTAATTGTTAATTTGCACTTCCAGAGCTGGCAGCCGCGACAGCAGAAGGTGGCTACGGCGTGATGTCCAGCTTCCGGCCGTCCAACAGCGCGAAGCTGTACGCTTCTCCCGAGGACATGAAGACAGTGGGCTACCGTTCCCGCAGTTTGCCAGCGCACACGACGCGCTGCCACGTGCGGAAGTCTCACAGCCTGCGCACGCCGAACAACACGACGTTCAAGCCTATGAACAACCAGCAGGCAACGAACAACAACACGGTCGCGAGCAACAATCAGGTGAACAGCAGCCAGTCGGCGAACAACCAGTACGCGCAGCCGTTGAAGACGAACAGGAGCCACAGCACGGCTGGCATCAGGGAGAGGAAGAAGAAAGGCGTGGCGACTAGCGCGTCGATCACGAACCTGTCTTCGTTGGCGAACAACAACAACAACAACAACAATACCGGTGCAAATGTACCGGCTTCAGCGCCGCCGATCCCGGAGCCAGATTACAGCCTCTCGGAGTCTGAGAACGACGAAGGCGAGGAGGAAACAGACGACGATGGCGAGTCGGAGATCGCGAAGGAGCTGGAGAAGGCAGCAGCGAGGGAGAAGTTGGAATCAACTAGGGAAACGTCGGGTAACTCGAACACTTCGGGCTCGAGCTCGTCGGGCAGCAGCTCGCTGCCTCACTCGTTCAGCGTCGACGAGATCCAGAAGGTGCGGACGCAGCTGAAGTCGTCCAAGAGTCATCCGAACGATTTCCTGCTGCAGCAGACTGGTTCGTTGGCCGAGGATGGCGACAACAGTTCGAGCGGGGTCAGCTCTGATCAGGATGTCCCTGTGGGCCCACCGACAGGCTTCGACGACACCGCAGCGAGGAACCTGGCGAACGAGGCAAATCAACAGCATTCGGCAACCGTGCTCACGGTCTCCGGCTCCGACAAGGAACCGAACCCGAAGAGGACCAGCTACGGCGGTAGCGGACTGCTGACCAGACACGCGGTCAGTCTAGCTCAACTACCACCTCCCATAGAAGCCGATGCTGAAGAACAAAGCAACGATCTTTTCGTGCCACCGCCGCCAGAGTTCAACGCAGGCACCTCCGCCGGAAACGCTGATGAGATCGTGTTCGCACCGCCGCCACAGTTCTGCGACAACAAGCAACAGTCTGCCCAACCGTCTCAGCAACAGCAGAACCGGGTCAAGATCATCGGCGCGATACCGAAAGTTACCAACAGCCAGGTGAAGGCTTCCGGCGGACGGTTGCACAACCAGTGAACGATGATCCCGACCGTCGTCGAGGCACGTGATCGTGCGCCACGATCGCCAGAGTCAATTTAATCTCTTCGTATTTAACCTAATCCTCCTCCTTCCGGGGTCGACGCGCGATCCGGATTCCAACCGCGTCTCCTAAGCATGGTCGCGGTCGGAGATTGATCGTGCACGACGACGGGAACGCGTTGCACGCGTGCACAGTGCATTCGGAAGATCTCCAATTAACGCTGAACAACGATCAAGTTTAATCGCGACTCTTCGCAGTGTGACAAATCGTGATAGTCTTTTAGTAAGAAGCTTAATACATTCGAAAGTGTAAAGTGAGTGGCCGCTTCACGGAATTTAGTGCGTCAACCCTTGGATCACGGGTCCAATTTGACCCAGGGCTTCAGTGATATTAGAAAGCCTCTCAGTTGGAGCCTGTTTGATCGAGTCTACGTAAAGTACCTTTGAAACTATGTTGAGGAACACGTTGATGAAAAGACTGAGGATCTTTATGGTATCATTCAAAATACGTAGATGATTTGAAAAGCATACACTAATTTTCTTAAAGTTTTTATAGAATCGCATTTATTAATTTCTCTACAGTTCGTACAGTTATTAATGGACCGTTCTCCAAGGGTTGGCGCAGGAGATGGAAGAAAGTTCACATGAATCAGACCAACCACTTAGAAAATCATGCTACTGATACGTCTCAAATAACTTCAGTCTAGGAAATCTTTTAATGCACTGTGCGCGCACCCACACGTACACACATACACACACGCACGCACACTCATGGACACGCGCATACGTAGACAGATACGCGTACAAAGACACGATTTTTGCAATAAATTTTTCACCGAACCAAACGATAAACCGTTCCCGCCGCCGGAGGTGTTTTGTAAGGCGCGAAAGCGCGCGATTTATCCGCGTGCGGATCGAGCGACCGAATGTTTCTGTCGTTCGGTCGCGAGTCCGCGATAGTGGAGCATAAATAACACTGTCTAGCAAATTTGAACATTTCTTTTTTGCGCTCTGATAATCAGCGGCCGATTTTTGCTGGTTCTGCTATGCCAGATCAATTTTCATCCTCACGAATTTTTTGGGCCCGAACCGTAAAAGCTACACAAACGATTCTTGCGCAGATCGATTCTGTAGACTCTCTCGAATATGGCAGTATTTTTTAAAAATCAATTATCAGCAATCACATATGTTTATGCGGTATACCAAGCGAGTGATGTCGAGGCGTTTAATTTTTAAAGGACATTTTTGCCAGATCGATTTTCATTTTCACGAAGTTTTTGGGCCCGAACCGTAAAAGCTACACGAACGATTCTTGCGCAGATCGATTCTGTAGACTCTCTCTCGAACATGGCAGTATTTTTTAAAATTCAATTATGAGCAATCACATATGTTTAACACGTTCCCGCCGGCGTGTTAAACAATATCCCAAGCGAGCAATGTCGCGACGTTTAATTTGAATCGCCCGTTGGTTTCCAGACTGTGAAAATAGTGTTGGACAGTGGATTCAGCGAGTTTTTACCGTAAAACGTAGTAGAATACGAACCGCAGGAGGCCGCAGAGCGCGATTAGTCGAAGAAGGAACCTCCCGTTAGCCGTTTCGCGGATTGGCCTAAGGGGTTGATCGGGAGGGCGATCCAGAAAGCGGCGCGCCGTAGATCGTAATTAGAGAGAACAGGTGTGAAAGTACGATGTTCTTATGCGTGTAGCCGGGAATCCCGGCGAGCGAGTGTGTAGCGCGTATCGGGTTTGTTTTTTCATGTTTCTATCGAGATACCGACGCGTGTTTAATACTTTTACACGTAAACGATCCTTCCACCATCCCGAGAAGCCATCCGAAGAGTTTCCTGCAGCGGTTGAAGCATAGCTATACTAATTTCCCGACGTCTCCGATGCGCGCATCGAGGTACCAGATCGCGTTCGAACAACCAACGCGCTAACAACGCGATTCAAGATTTGCCAAAATGCTTTCACACACAGCCACATTTTCATTTGAACGGGGCTAAAGAAGTTGAATAGTTAATTGTTTTCCAAACGATTTGGCATTTCGGGAGAGCAACTCGATGCAACTCGAAGATGCCGATCGGTTTCAATTAGCCAGCAAAAAATAAAACGCGCGTGGTTCTGTTCGATTCCTTTTCTCTGTCCCTCTATCTCTGTCTCTCTCTCTTTCCTTCTCCCTATCTCTATCTCTATCTCTCGTGTCTAGACACTGCTCAAGAGCCTAATTACAAAGTTCTACTCGCAAAGTCATTAGAGATTGTTTCTAGTTTGTAATAACGAGTAAATAGCGCAACGACGAGTATGAATTTATCAGTAAGCTCGTAATCGCGTTAATAGAGGACGCACTGTACTACTACGTTAACGCACCAACATTATTCAGCTTGTAAGATAGAAATCGTATTCCTTCCATTTCGAGAATCGGGCTCCCGAGAGCCGCGAGACAACCGGGGCGCGCGATTTTCGCGAACGAACGCCGGACTAATTAGCGATTCTCCCGGTCTAATTACCGCGATCGCCTCTGTACCAGTGAAGCAGCGTGTTCTCGCGTTCGTTCGCAGTGGAATTCGCGCTCCGCGTGAAACAAGAGAGAATTAACAGAATTCGTTCCCTGCCCCCGCAAATCACAGCCGATAACCGTGTTGATTTTGATTGATTTTGTATATAGTGTACGATTCGTCGCCGCGACGCATCCGAAAAATTCGAGGAGCCCGTCGACGGTCGATCGAACGACGAGGAACGGTCTCGCGGCTCTCGGCGACAGTGCTACATACTGTATATACCGGACACAACATTGCTATGTATTTGATTAACCTGTAAACGACGGGAACGATTGCTGTCGTCATCACACATTTACGATCACCGCGAACATAGATTCTAAGCGAATTCATCCGTTAAGTACGAGAAGCAAAAGTGAACGAGAGGAAAAAGAACACGACGTCCTTCCTGATTATTGTTTCTATGCCTTTTCAAGTTTAAAGAAAGAAAAAACAAAGCAGACAGATAGACAAGAACAACAACAACTACAACAAAAAAGAGCAAAAAAACGAAAAGAAAGAAAGATGACGGAAGAAGATGATAAGAACGCATATTCATATACAGGCACAGCGAAGTAACGATATAATTAACGCGACGCCGCGGTCGCCGCTCATTAAAAAGGGGTCGCGATCGAAGCGAACAGTTTCCGAGTCGAAGGGAATCATATAAAGATAAGTATTGAATGTTCCTTAGATATTTTATTGTTTGTTTTACGATCGATAGAACGCGGAGGATCGACGCCGCCGACGCGTGTGTATATCGGTTTTCAAAGTAAGAAAGAAGGAAAAGAAGAATAATAACAACAGTGGAAGACGAAGACGACGATGAAGAATCTGGAGCGAACGCGATGCGCGAAGAGGACGACGAAGAAAGAGAACTTTGATGATCGACTGGTTGATTCGGGTCAGTAAAGCAATATTGTACGCATTACATACGGCTCGTGTAATAATAAACCGTTTCAGAATAGAATTCTATCTTTGTTTGCGATCTTGACGAACGGTCTCTCTCTCTCTCTATCTCTTTCTATCACTCTTTCTCTCTCGGATTGTCACCGGTTTGTTACTGATTTACGCGTGCACGTTCTTCCGCGACCGATTTTCGTGCGTTTTTCGACACATACATACAAACACATACACACACTGTGCACAGAGTCGAGCACAGTACCGTTTCAAATGCGAAGCAGGAGGAAAACGAACGATGATACCTATAGTTAACTACATTCCTGCCAAAAGTAATTATAGCAGCGTATCAATGTATCAAAATTGTTGGGACAGCCGGCGATGCACGCGTTTCAGAAGAAAAACCGTTTCCGTACACGCTCCGTGACGCATCCGATCTCTCAATCTTGAAGTCTATTTCTTCCCCAATGCTTCACTGAGCACTGGAAAATCTGACCGATCTACAGGACGACCCAAATCACACGATACCACACGAATCACATGTGAAAGACAGCACTGTGCAACAGATATTTTGCTTCCGAGTAGCCAATAGTCTTGTAGACTTTGAAATCTACAAGATAGCAGCAGATACTGCTGCCGGGCTGAAAACGAAGAGTCTATTGGACAGTGTCGATTTGGCATTTCACTTTTAATTGCTCGCATGTGTTATTCACAATGTCAAAACTTGAAATTTAGTGTTTCAAGGATAAACGACGGTGCCGACCGAATTTATTTTGCATTAAAGTAGTTATTTCATTGAGTAAAAAACATTTATTTATGTCGAAGCGATGTAAAGTTCCATGTTGACCAGTTACGTAGAAAATGGAGTGCGAGCAGTTGAAAGCTGAAATAGCGCTATTGTTTGTTGGACAGTTGGCCCGTGTGCTTTGAGACGCCCTGTACCGCGCGAATTTCAAAGACTTCGAAGCATTGTTCGACGTGCAGACCGATTTTGCGGCCGAGGAACGTTTGTCTCGGGCGAGACGAGATAGTAGAATGTTTTATACCATATAGCTGGCTCCAAAAGAAAAGTTTCGCGTAGCTGCACCTGCAATTTAATGATTTCTTCCGGAACGAGGGCGCTATGCGTGACACGTTCGCGACGGCAGAATGTAGAAGATTTTTCAAGTACCGGACGGAACCGAGAGTGATTTTATAAAGTTACACGACGGATAGCTTTGATTTAAAAAAAAAAACCATTCGTTATCCAGATACACCGAACACGTTGCAAACACATTTTCACAGATTCTACGTTGTCGTGTGGAACGAATGTTTCTTTTTCGTTTTCTCTTTTTCTTTTATTTTCCCGTTTATTTATTTTCGAAACGAGCTACAAAACCCGTCCCAGTCTCCCTTGAGTCGCTGTTATACGCGCGTTCACTACCATGTCAGAATGATACACACACAAGCATACACATACAACGTTGTTCGGGGGCGTGAAATGTAACTCATTCGTCACTCAGACAGAACATCTGAAATTTTCCGATTTTTTTTCTGTTTATTTTTCTTCCGTTTCACGGAATTCCTTGTACACACAAGATATACACAGCATACACACGTTTTAGTCATCGCTCGACGTTCAACGCATCTCCTTTCATTCTTAGTTACTATTATAGTATCATCATCCTGCGATTATCGTTAGTACCTTTTGTACTATAATTACTGTATCACGAGTTGCAAGATACGTGCAATTTTTCGACGATAAATAATAACCGATCATGTTCAAATAACGACGGCATAATTTACTCTACACGATGCTCCCTTCTCATTGCCTCAGATTCCCTTGCTCCCATATCATCCCGGTTTCTATTTCACGGTGTACCTAATTAATCGATTAATATAAAGTACGTTTGACACCTCAGAAGTTGCTGAATGTCACGCGAAAATATAAAAAAATAATATTCTGGACACCCTTTCGTTTAAACAGTGCGACATACGACATTCTGCAGTGCAATATTTATTTTTAAATTACAAGTCCGATGTCGTAACTATTTTCAAATCGTACCGCACCTATCGTAAAGAGCATTCTTCCAGCTTTTATTTGAGCCTTGAAAAGCTACAAAATTTCGCAGGAAAAGCATTGAAATATTACTTTTTGTTTTACTGTAAATCATATTCTGCCGCTTTTGTAGCGACAGTAGCACCACCCATGGCAAAACCTAGCTTGGACAATTTGCACTAAAAATTATCATCTGTTAGTAATATCACAGACGAGATATATCACCGACGAGACTGCCAGCCCCTGTGTTATTCAGCGGGACCGGTAACCGGGCGCGACGGGCACGGGGATAACGTGGAACTTACAGTGATCTGAAATACCACATCGCTAAAAGTTCTACCACCGACGAGATACTCGTCAAGTAGAAGAAGAATGATATAGTGTAGAATCTTCACACTACTCATACTATAATTGCCTTATAATACTGTCACCGACGAGATACTATCTCGTCTCTTTACCTAAATAGAACAAGACGATATATGACATTGTTCACGCCCAGGAAAACCAGTTTGAATAATACATATGTCTTGACCTGAAGGAAGGTAAAATTGCAAAATGTTGTAAAAGACAATAGGTATAGGAATAGAATTTATTGAAAAATCAACATATTTATTAAATGTACAGCTATTGGCTCGATATTATCCTTTATTCATAAGACACTAGAAGGTCTTACAAATAAAGGATAATACCGATTGCCCAGGTCTCACCACGAGGAGGTTGCTGCACAAGAGACCCGAAAGGGAG
>CM052283.1:1651174-1729454 GCA_028455765.1 Lasioglossum oenotherae | reverse complement strand
ACAGTGGCGTTTCTAGATGTAATAAAAAATGTTGATATAAAATGTATCATAATTAAACTACAATTATTCTAATAACGTAGAATGTAGTACATATTAAGTTTTAATACCCGGATTTTCTTCTTCGACGTTAAGCACTCTTCACTGCTTCTCGTAATTTACGTATATGTAACATTAGGATAGACCTTATTTTTCGACCATGAAATTTTTTTGGTCCCGTAAACCAGAATTGTAACAAATGTTGAGAAAATGATCTGGAAAAATTTTGGGGCCGTTTGGATCATGGGAAAATGAGGCGCAGCAAATTTGAAAATTTTGAATTTTTTAAATCTTGACATAAATAAACGTTACGACATATAGTTGAATATGTCTTTTCCTCTTTAAGAATCCATATATAGCATAAACAACAAAACTTAATTATTTACCATTATTTTCTTATAGGATTTTCCTTAACATATTTGGTGAATTTTGTTTTTTTGTATGAAAATTATACCAGATATGATATAATTCCGATGATATTTTCTTGTGCAATGAACGACGCAAGTTTCGGACACAAAGAAGGACAGCGTCGGGAAAAAAAGAGACGCGGAGAGTCCTTCTTTTAAGATTCCGACTTCCGACTTCGACTGCTAGCTCTTTGCCTCGTCGCACAATGTATACTGATAAGCGAATCATATTTAGGAAGTGGTTCAGTTCAGAATGAAATAAAATCATATTACACGCACTTTTTAAATAGCGTCATGTTGCAAGAAATTTTCATATAGAGTCAAATAGAATTATTTTTTTAGATATCTTTGTACGAAACACTGGCACTAAATAACATTGTATGGATAGGAGCCGTCAAAAATTAGTTTAAATAGTTAATAGTTTTATCTTGTTACTACCTCTACTTGAATAATTGCTGTCAATGCTGTCGAGCATTACAAGTATGGGATAAATAAGTAAAAAAATTAATTTTCTGTTTCCTACTAAGGATCTCAATAAGAACGATTGAATTTTGTCATTACATAACATAACAGAATATTTTTTAAGAATCAATTAATATATTTTATATATAACGCAATAATATGTTCAAATTACTTTTAAATTCCGATACATTTGTAGAATATTCCGTAGTAATTACTTTACAATAAGTAATTACAGTGGTGATAATAAGGAAAATAAGAATGCAATAAGAGAATTATATATAGTATTATTCTCGTCGGTGGTATTATAAGGCAATTACAGAATGGGTAATGTCAGCATTCTACTATATCATTCTTTTTCAACTTGACGAATATCTCGTCGATGGTGGAACTTTTAGCGCTGTGGTATATCAGATCACTGTAACTTTCACGTTATCCCCGCACCCGTCGCGCCCGGTTACCCGTCCCACAGTTTAACACAGTGGCTGGCAGTCTTTAATAGAAATTTATTATTTCTGGCTGTTTAATGTTTATAACAATTCCTTTTGCTACTGATGTTAACGAGCACTCCCTTGACCACCTTGCTATCTATATACAATTGAATGACAAGCCGGTCGTTCGGGAAAAAGTGGTGGTCTAATAAATATATACATAGACACGCTTCTTTATTACATTGTCTTTATTTATTCATTGTAGATTCATACATAAAATGATATTATTATTTATTATTTATTTATTATGAACGGACCGAGGTCCATTTACACAAATGTTTACAATAGAACCACAGATTTAATAACAGTATATTGGGTTCTGTTTCCTGCTAAATATGATGTAGGTTCTGTTCCATGCTAAAGATAATGTAGGAGCCGTTCCAGGCTAAACATGATGTGCAGACAAAAGTGGCACGGCCAATTCCCCCGGGTGTGAGCACTCTCATATACTCTCTGATATTAATTTATTGTAACAATTGTAAGTCAAATCTGGTCGAAGTCAAAAGTCACCACAAATATGAAAATTGCCTGAAAGACGAATCTGTACTGCCATCTACAACGTAAATACGGCGCCACCTATTTTTAGTGGTACATCCTCACTGATCCTCACTTCACGTGACTCGATTGTTGGTTCTGTTTGTTTACAATTTGGTACTGTGAACAAGTGAATTTTCAGTGATAATTTTGTACAATGAGGCTCACGAATGGTTTATTTACGCGATTGAAGAAGTGGTCGAAAGCGTATGCGAATTTACCGGATCGCTACATAGAACGAGTCACCGAACAAGTAATGCTTTAATTAGTACTTACCGCAACTGTTTGCATGTGTTTCTTTATTTACAACTAAATGTTTGTGTAGGTTCATTGGAAAACACCGCGTGGTAAACCACAGTACCTACCACGGACGATCAAACGCAAGAATATTTACTTCTCCGTTCATCGACCATGGACGACTGGTTTCCAGCTAGACAATACGCCTGGCCATAACACTAAATTCATTCACGTTGAGCCTATAAAGAATTGGAGCTTCTTCCGTGGAGATCGTGTACGTAACGTTAATATTAAATCCTCTCCCAATTGCGAGAACGTTTATTTAAATATCATTCGTTTATGTTATTTTCCTAACCATACCTAACCTTAAGTTTAGATAGTAAATAGTATCACACGAGTCTCTAAAGCGTTAATTAGTAGGTTCCAAGTATTTGTTGTCATGTCCTGGTTTCAGGTGGAAGTATTATGTGGCGCCGACAAAGGAAAACAGGGGTATGTGAAGGATATTTATCAGGAGAGAAATTGGATTATCGTGGAAGGGTTGAACACGAAATTGGAATGTCTGGGAAAAAGTAAAGACTTCCCTGGAGTTTATGCCCGCGTTGAACAACCTTTATTGGTCACAACGCAAGTCCAATTGGTCGATCCTGCTGATCTGTGAGTACCACAAGGATGCAAATTAGAATTGTACTATCTAATACACTTGTATGCATTCGCTCATTTCAGAAAAGCCACTTCCATCGAATGGAGGTACACAGAAGAAGGTGACCATGTACGAGTGTCCACTCGAACTGGTAGAATCATCCCCATGCCCGAATCGAGCAAAGAAACTGTAGATTATAGGAACCCTGAGGTATACCAAGAGAAAGCTAAAGACACAGTTTCGGAAGATGTATTGGAAGTGACATTCGATGTACGTAATCAATGTGTTCGCATCAGTCTGTATCGTGTTAGATCGTGTTAGAAGTTTGTTATTTCAATGTTTTCTTGATTCAGGCTCCCTTGAAAACGTTCGAGATGGATTTGATGGACAAGATGGGCATCAAAGAGGACCGCGTGCCAAAGAAATACTATTGGTATTAATGTACAAACGAAAATGGAATGAATAGAACTAGGTATGTTAATTTTGTTTTCAAACTTGTGCACATTTTATTTGATCCTTCCTTGCAAATCCGTGCGCCAGGGATGTCGCTGCATCTAAAACAAGAAAAAGGGCTGGGAGGAATGATATGTTGAGACATTTGCAATTCGATCGTATTGTTTATTATCGACAAAAGTTACATTGCGGCGCTTCCTATTCATGAATCTTGTATAGAAAATATGTACGAGGGGGGGTTAGGGGGGAACGAAAAAGCATAAGTAAACGTTAAAGAATCAAAGCAATTAATCAAATATCTCGTAAATATTTGTTAGGCTAGAATATGTTGTTATTGCGAGTGGTTTTCTGCTCTCATTAACGTTTGTTAGTTTTTAATATTAACACACATACATATCACAGCACGATTTTTAACAAACGCAAATCTAGAAACGAATGTCAGTCTACAATTAAATAATCCAGTAAACGTAAACGCGTTATATTAACATATCTTTCCCCTCCGACGGTTCCCTTTTTTTTTATTTTTTCATTACGTACGACAGTTTTTTTCTAGACACCCGTGTTACATCTTGAATTCTTGCGCATTTCCTATTTACAAATTCCTTCTCTTCGTTTTGGTCCTGGCAAATTCGCGTTTCGCGAGATTGCGAGGACGGAAGCGTGTCTCTACTCTCTCTCTCTGTCTCTCTCTCTCTTCCCCTATCTCACGCTGTCTTTACGACCTCATCATGATCTCGTTACGATCTAGGTACTAGCTAAGTAGGAAAAGCGTTCCTTCCTATTGATCCGTGTTCGAAACAACGGTAACACGTATAAATTATAGTTCGACGGATACCAGAAAACAAAACGAACAGGACAAAGAAGAATGATCTCCCTGAAGAACGGAGGTATCCAAACAATCACGTAACAATAATACCTCGGCAGAATAAGCACGGCACCGACGATTCTAAGTAACGCTCCTTACAACCGAACAAAATTCATCCGTTACGCTTAAAACCAAAATGAAAAAGAACTTCGAACACAGGACATTTCAGAGATACAATCTCTCGTTCGCATTGTATCGTTCCATTCTTCTAGCTCGAATCTCGTCTCGCCTCGTAATCTTTCATTCAACGATCGCGAGGGTTCGTGCCCTTTCGATCGGCATTCCTTGCAGGGCGCGTCCCCCATCTAATTGACTATCATTCACGACGATTTGGTGGCAGGATGCCTGACTAGGAGGTTCACTTCGCCGTCGTGTAGTTTTTTCATCAGCGACCACGCCTCGATCCTCGACATTCGTGTCACATCGTTCCCATTCACTTCCAACAATTGGTCCCCTGCGTTCAAGGCACCTGTTTTCTCGGCAGCACCTCCTATAATGATTATCGTCATCGGTATTACACGGCTGAGGCTCGATAAGGCGCGATGATGGTCGAAAGAAGCATTCTGTCTGAGACGTGTCGGGACTTTCAGTGACGGAGGTTCATTTATATAATAAGAATGCAACGAGGAGGAGGAGGATTTGAAGTGGAAAGGAGTGTTTGCATAAGCGACAGGACTTGCCAATTAATTTGATAAATCAAGAAACTTTTGCAACTCACCGGTAAATATTTTCTTGATCACCAGCGGCCTGTCCCCAAGAGGACTGTCTCTGCCACCCTCCAAGCTGAATCCTAAACCAGCCCCATCTTTATACACTGCTACCACCGAGGGCGGTCCCCAAGCAGTATCTTCTGCGACACCGTTCACCTCGAATCCTTTGGGAAAGAGAATTTAAAACGTAACTATCGTTATTGACTTTCGTCATTCGGAGTTTTATGCGACAAACATTCTTTTCGCTGTGACCGTGACAGTGTAAATACTCAGTTACACGAATCCAGTTTGAACAGGCAATAGTTTAAAAATTTGATTGTGTACACTTATGATTTTCAATGCGCCGTTCAAGAGCTTTGCAAACAGTTTTCCACTAGTACAATCAATACTATGTACACTGATAAATTATACTGTTAACTGAACATGCACTTTAAGGCGTGTCTCGATACAGTATCAGTATCATCGTTAGCAATGCTTGCGAAATGGCTAATTTTTCCGGAGAGATTGACTAGGAATACTTGACAGCCGCTGCCAATGAGCTTCAAACTTCAAGATTCAATCCTCAAGCGTCAAGGTTTAAGGTTCTACCTTCAAGGTTCAAGCCCAGAGGTGTCTCTAACGCAAAGCAGCACAGCTTTTGTCCTCACCTTCGATGATAGTTTCGACGCTGGCGGTCCGTGACCTCAGTCTGCACCCGTCCTCGGTCCTGGCTCTGGAGACGACGAGGACCACCTCGGACCTGGGCTGCTTCAGCACGGCCAGGCTCTCCCTATGCGTGAGACCTCGCGTGCTTCTTCCATTGATGCTGAGGATCCTGTCTCCCCTCTGCACCCGTCCGTCCCTGTCAGCGATCGAATGCGCGAGTACTCTGTGCACCGTGATCTCCTTGACTTCGCAATCTGCTCCTCCAGCCAGCGTGATGCCGACGCTACCAGCAGGGTTCTCCTTGTGCAACAACACGACTATCACGTCGTGAGCACCTCTAGCTTCCTCTAGACTGGCCTCCTCAACTAGCTGCGCCAGCTCCTGCTGCGAGATCAAACTGGTGCTACTTGCAAGCGAGCTGATACTGCCAAATTGCTCGCTGCAGCACCTGTCAGTGTCAACGTCCGTGCCTGCTGACGACAGATTCTCATCTACACTGCTGTCGAGACTCGGGAATCGATTGTGAGCACTTGTAGGTGGTTGAAGAGGACTGGTAGGAGCCTCGATCTTCTCCAACGCCTTTTTCATGTCCGTAACACTCGCGCTCCTCCGACTCAGGTTCCTCGTAGTCGGGATCTTCGACATCATCTTCGACTTGTCCACCTCCACTGTTTCCTCGACGTTATCTGCGATCCGCGGTTTGCCTAGCGTCGGTATCTTTGACACAAAAGGCTTATCGTCGTTCCAAGAATCGTTCGAAGTCGCCGAGCTTCGTCTCCCATACCGATTCTCCTTCGACTCCCACACCGATTTACTCTGGCCAACAGTATTCCTCTCAGCTCTACCTTCTACGCTTTGTGTCCTTGACATTTTCGCCTCGCTCTTCGCGCTCAAGATGTCCTCCAAACTCATCTGGCTCTTGGACCGACCGAAGCTGCCGTCGTCCACGTGGATCGCCGATCTAGACCTGCTCTTCGTGGTCAGGATCGTTAACAAATCGTTCTGGTCTTCGGGAATCTTCTTCGGAGTTTCGCTAACTCTGCTCCTCTGCTTCGTGATCTGCACAGAAGCAGTCTCAGCATTGTTATTACGATTTCCTGATGGCATTTGCTCATTTTCGACCAGTTTGCCAGTTTTCACTACCTCCACCGCTGGCTCCGGCTTCTTCTCGATCTTCTTCACCGACTTCAGCTCCGCAGACCTAGCCAGAGCCTTCGCCTCCGTGCGTACCCACATCTTCAAGTCATTCGAAGGCTCCAACAGCTCAGACTTGGGCGGTCTAGCTATTGGAGGCGGGACGCTCCTCTTCGGAGGCAGCTTCGGCTCTTCCTCCTTAGGGAAGGACTCATCCTCCGCGAACGAATTGTCAGTCACCTCGATATAAGCAATCTTCACATCCTGAGGGCTAGAAACGGTGCTCTTCACTCTACCTTCCGGACGATCATCACCGTTTTCACCAAGATGATCCGCTTCAGGGAACTTTCTCTGTATCAAAGGCGATCCATTCAAGTCTCTCCCACTCCGACACCTTGCACTGGCTAGGATGTTCTTCCGGTTGATGGCTTCGACACTTTGCGGCTTCAGGACTCGCCTAGACAACGACTCTGCACTTGCCTGGGACCCTGAAGTCAGAGTTGACGAGGTACTGCAGTTGGTGTCGGTGCTGTTCGACCGTTTTAATTGTCTTTGAGGAATCTGCGAGGTCCTGGGTAGATTCGAGTCCACAGGTTGAGGGGATCTGGGATCCGAGCTGCTGCTGCTCGAAGACGATCTTTCGGAAACAAAAGTCCTCTCGTTGACGATGCTCGTGCGTGAATAATCAGTGCTGGATTCCTTAGCGTAGGTCCTCGTTGGACTGTCCATGATGAGAGCACGATGTCTGTAGCTGGTCTCCGTGGACACGTAAGACCTCTCCGAAGAAACGGTAGATCTCTCCGAAGGCACCGGCGACATGGGTGGGCTGAATCCTCTCGAGATACTGCTCTGCGAGCTGCTCACCGCTGAATCATTATCCGAGTCATCGTAGTCCATCCTGGTCTTCCTCTGCGTCGTCTTCGGTCTGCTGCGCAAACCCTCGGGCGAACTAGCTGTTGAAGCGAACTCGAAGCTGTAGTCGCTGCGAGTCGGGCTGCAGATGCTCTCTAGACTCTTGGGCGGTTCTGATATCGTTGAAGTTGAAGTTGGCGTGGCTTGGGAGGCGGTCTTCGTGGTCCCGTTTACGGGAGAATTATTGGAAGACGTGCCGTAGACAGCCAGGCTCTTCCTCTTGAATGCTGGCGAGTACTTCGAGTGGATCTGAGGCGCTGGCATCTTGAAGGATGTTGTCGCCTTCAGCGGCACGCTCGCCGTGCTCGCGTTGCTCGCTATGGAGCTCTGGGAACCCCACTTGTCCTGGATGTTGGCCTTTGGGATCTGAAACAATAGATGTTTGCGTTACTATCCGTGTCTTAACTTCTGTTTGACACAGGATGGGGGGCTGGTCCCCGGGGGTGTGCGTAATGCACCCGTCCGAGGGGCGGGACCTTACCGCGGTCGGGGACCCCCTCGCCCGCACCGGCCGGAGAGAGCGACGGGGTCACCAGAGTCATCGGAAGGTCGAGCTGGACTCAGCCTTCCATCGGGTGGCCAGGGAGGGGGAAACACAGTTGTCGTCGCTGTGGTTCCTTGTTAGGACTCAGGGAATGGCTTATACAGGGCGGTCCATCTAAATGAAACCACCTAAATATCTTCTTTATCAGTATCACAAGGTGAATGCTTTGCAAAACTGATGACTCCGGGGAAAAAGACCTTGAGAAGAAAATAACATTTGCAAAGCCTTCACCTTGCGGTACTATTTACATTGCATTAAAAACATTTGTTATGTCATCAAAGTTAAAGGAGATATTTAGATGGCTACATTAAGGTGGGCCACTCTGTATGAAGGCAGCGGGAAACCCAAATGTGTTGGAATAGAGTTCCTGGGTCCACCACGCCGTAATATCAAGGATTTCTCTTACTTAAAAAAAAGCTCAACTTCTGTTCGCTAACCTGATGCAGTATGGAATCTCGAGACTTGATCTCAGGCAGATCAACAATAGGGGCTTCGATGGGTATAGCCTCCTTCTCAGGGATGACCAATCCCCTTAGTTTGGAGATGGATCTCCTCCTCTGCTCGATCAGCTGATTGAGACTGGTCCTCCGGATGTCCTCGCTAGGTCTGCGGATGGTGGACGCCAAAGAGGTAGTCCTGTTGATCTGGGAGCTAGCGAGGAGGTCATTGCAGGTGGATCCTCGGTCGTGCAGGTAAGGCGTCGAACCAGAAAAGCTGGTCGCTCGAGTCAACGCATTCGAAGCGACCGTTTTCAGTGGCACACCTGCTGAATTCTGATGATTGCCGAGATTAGACTGCAGGACGCTACTCTGCTGAACACCGGGAGGTGCGTAGCTCTTCTTCTGGGTTTTCTCGAAGGAGCCAATCAATAGAATTGAAGCGACAGGCTTGGGTGGGACTACTGGGAACGTCTTCGAGGTGTGAATTGTTGGCGGAATGAACGAGGGACTCTGGGACAGACTGGGAGACCTCTGGCCATACTTTCTGTTTGTCTCTGGTCCCACGTTCCGTCCTGAATCCGTCAGATCGAAGGAGCTTTGAGTTCTATCAGCGAAGAAGGACGACGCTCTCTCCTTCTGTCCTGGACTCTTCTCATCGCTGCACACGTCTTCCGTTGATTTATACTTGGACAGTCTCCTGCCGTTCGTAGTGGCTGTTGCTACAGTGACCGAGTTTGGGAATAGAGGTCCGTCTAGGCTGCTCTGCGACGAGAACATGGCGATCTTGTCCCTGACGGATCTCTCAGACTTGTCATCCTGCCGCCATAGCTCACCGTTCAAGGAAAACTTCCTCTGCGGAGGTTCCAGAGCTGGGGCGTTCCTGGAGTAGACGCTAGCGGTCTCTACCTTTGGAGGACCTGGAGAAGATGCAACAGATGCTGTTTAGCGAGATGGTAGAGCTTCTGTTAAGATTTCCAAGGAACTTGCAAACTTCCTTAATCTCTAACCAATAGATTGCGGATTTTCATGCAAAATAAAAGTTGTACAAATTGCGCAAGCTGCGAGGTTACATAGACAGTATAATTCTTTTCATAAATGCATAAAAAATCCGCAGTATGGTCTTTGGAGAGTAACAGGTATATTTGCAAACTCCATTAATCTCTAATGAATAGATTCAGTATTTATCAGTTTTATATCGATAAAATGAAGAAGAAGAGAAATTCGTTTTTCGAATTAGAATAGCTCCGAGTGCAAAGGATTAATACCAAGAAGAACAGCATTCTCACCAGTCAAAGGCAAAGGTGGCGGCGTGTCCACCACCTCTTTCTCCACGTGATCCTGCGTCTCCTCGATAACCGGCGCATCTTTATGATAGTATCCCGTGATCTCAACCTTCTTCTCGGACACCATCACGTTCCCGTTACCCTGGTTTCCATAAGCAGCATAGTTGGACGTCGCTTTCTTCGGGAAGCTGTCCAAGACAGTGCCGTCCAAGGTGTCCTGACAGACCTTGTCGACGCCTGTTTTCCCGTTGATCTCGTTCAGCTTGCCGGCGTCCTGTCGTCCGTTCTCGACGACCCTGTTGTCCGGCAGGATTATGCTCGCGGTGGTGACCACGTTCCCGTCGATCAGCTTGAAGCTCTCGGCGCCGATGAACGTTGTTTCACTGTCGGCGCACACGAGGCCACCGTTCGCCGTCATCGTCGACGCCCTCGCGCTCGCTGTCACGAATCGGTACTGTTGACCGCCGCTGCCAAACTCCTGATACGCCGCTGGGAACTCGTCCCCGTCCGGTGGCAGGCGTTGACCGCCTCCGCAGTTGTCCATCCTACCATTTACCGTCCCTGAAATCCGACAAAACCCATCATCATTTCAAGGCGCTGCACGCCATTCGCTGTAATCGATCAACCTCTGTGCCCAACATAATCACTAGACTGCGAATGTCTACGCGAATGCAAACTTTTCTTTGACACAGCACTTACTTAACTTTTAATGTGATCTTTTGGTCTCTCCTTTCGAAAGCTAGATAATTGATAAAAGCTTAGAATTATTCTTGAACAACCTCTATTGGTCACAACGCAAGTCCAATTGGTCGATCCTGCTGATCTGTGAGTACCGCAAGGATGCAAATTAGAATTGTACTATCTAATACACTTGTATGCATTCGCTCATTTCAGAAAAAAGCCACTTCCATCGAATGGAGGTACAAGGAAAAAGGTGACCATGTACCACTCGAACCGGTAGAATCATCCCGATGCCAGAATCGAGCAAAGAAACTATAGATTATAGGAACCCTGAGGTATACCAAGAGAAAGCTAAAGACACAGTTTCGGAAGATGTATTGGAAGTGACGTTCGATGTACGTAATGGATGTGTTCGCATCAGTCAGATCAACCTCTGGGCCCAACATAATCACTAAACTGCGAATGTCTACGCGAATGCAAATTTTTCTTTGACATAGCACTTAACTTTTAACGTGATCTTTTGGTCTCTCTTTTCGGAAGCTAGATAATTGATAAAAGCTTCGAATTATTCTTGTACTGATACTGTAACAGATGCAAATCTTATTACTGGACTGCGGATCTTTATGCAAAATAAAAAATGTTCGCATCGATTGCAGGACACAGGAGCCAAATGAAAATTGTATTCTTCTGTTAATATTAAGCTAAAGATAATACATTGATGTCCTTATGTGGCTATTGTTGTCATAAATGCATAAAATCCGCAGTGTACTTATTACGACAGTTGATAAGAAAATAATTTTACTGGTGACACTGGTTATTTTTAATCGAACATATTTTATCTTTTTCCCTGGAAACGCGTAAAATCCGCAGTCTAGTCGCAATGTTAATAGAGTGATCGGTCGAACGTGTCCAACTATTAATAGAATCATAAAATCGACGTAGATAAATTTGTTCCTATCTAAAAGACAGCTATTACTCATTAGAAAGTCAACAATCCCACATATCGCCACATTCCGAACAAAAAATACGCTTCTAGCGATTACCAAAGCGGACACACCTGATTTTCCGCATAAAAATCGTCGTTCGACATATCGGGCGTGCTCTTAGAATCTACAACTAGCGACAGGGTCGAGACCTCGACAAGATTCCTCCGTTGTCTCTTTTCGTTCCGTCGGACGAATTGTTTCGGTTACAAGGAATTTTTACGAGCGTCAGACCGAGCGAAAACGTGACAGCCGCTTGTTCTCCACAATGTCGGCAATTAACATCGATCCTTTGATCTGTAAACGGCAGGATTGTACACGTCCCGTGGTATCGGCGCAGCAGAATGGGAACTGGGTCGTGGTATTTTTTCCTCTGCTCGAAGATTCAGCGCACGTTCGGCGATCGGCGACCTTCGGCGAAGAAACATCGCGAATCGCAATTGCGAATCGTAAAAATGTAGACGCGCTAAATGCGAATATCTCAATTGCCGGTCTCGCCTAGATTAAAATTCCACCGCGTTGAACCCGAGCTCTTTCTCTTTCTCGATAAACGCGGAATCAACCGGCCGAGAAACATATTCGACGAGCGCGTTCGTCTGTTTTAAAAACTAGTCTCGGCGTTATCAGGATCGACCCGCGCGTTCTGCCGCTGTCGCTAGTTTATTTCAGCTTTTTCTGCCCGCTGGAATCCCGCGGATCGAAATGCTCGAGCGGATCGGTCGCGTTGCAACACCGAGCGCACGCGAGCGTGAACCGATCGGTTCTCCACGCACGAGCTTTTACGCACGAGCTGCGAATCCGCTCTGGGCGATACCGATTCGGATCGGCTACGTGCTGTCTCGAAATAAAACAGAATTCACCGGCTTCAAACAGGACACTGAACACCGATCGATTTCTTAGATTCGATATTATGTATACATATGTGCTTATTAGGGTGAACCTCATTTTTCGACCATGAAATTTTGGGCACGCCTCCTCCGCCCCCCCCCTCCACGATATTGTTCCATTTCATGAAAAATTATATATCCAAAGTTTTAGATCAATCAGACGTCGGGAAGACGTGCCAGATTAGGGTGGCGAGATTTTTTCACGCCACTTCCCCCCCCCCCTCCCCACAAAATTGTGCCATTGGGAAAGAAAACAATTCCTGCAAAATATGAAGTTGATCGGATAAGGAGAAGACGTGCCACATTGACGTTGAAGTTGCGAAAAACAGGAAATTTTATACGGATGGAAATATTTGAAGGAAAGACTTTTGATTATGACTAAACGTTCTTCTTGTTTATACAGTTAGTATATGAATATGAATATAGTATATGAATAACTTTTTTATGAATGTACCAAACGACTTGAATTTCTCTGTCAGTAAATGACGTCTAAAAAATTTGTTAAAAAAATGCATTTGATCGGAATTACTGGAAAACAGCAGTAAAAATTGATTATCACGACTATTTTAGCTGGGTCAATGACGAAAATTTAATTTCATTGAAATTGGTTAATTGGTTTACGAGTTATGAACGATCAAAAGTGGTAAAACTTGCAATTTTTCAAGATTTTCGGCCTTCTTACCAGTTTTTATCGTTTATAATTCATAAACCGATTAACCAATTTCAATGAAATTTTCGGAGCGTATATAATCTATACAAGTTGACCAAACACATCTTTTAAATTTTCGTTATTGGTCCCGCTAAAAAAGTTGTAAAAATCAATTTTTAGTATTGTTTTTCACAATTCCGATCAAATGCATTTTTTCAACAAATCTTTTAGACGTCATTTACTAAACTAATTCTTCTAGCCTTACAGAGAAATTCAAGTCGTTTGGTCCTTTCATAAAAAAGTTATTCTGATTTAAATGTGTGTGACCAGTTTTGCTCCTAACTGTATATTTATATATTTTATAGGAATGAGAATATTGGAAGGAAAAACTTTTGGTTATGACTAAACGTTCTTCTTGTTTAGTCATAATCAATAGTCTTTCCTTCAAATATTCCCATTCCTATAAAATCTCCTGTTTTTCGCAACTTCAATGTCAATGCGGCACGTCTTCCCCTTATCCGATCAATTTCGTCTTTTGCAAGAATTAGTTTCTTAATCAATGGCACAATTTTAGGAGCGGTGGTCCACCCTAGTGCTTGTAGTGTCTGCATCTATTTCACGAGATAGGAGTTAGATACCCACATCATTCTTACTTCAATCACTCTAGTAATTAATTAATTAATGTGTCTTCCGTTTTACAACGCACCTACTCATTCCAATTTAAATGCATAAAATCCGCAGTCTGCCGATGTATTCTCATGGAACTCATTTGATGGAAAGGCTAAGACAAAAACTGGAATGGCAAGGTCTGTCGCAGCGATTATACTTTCGGTCTTTTTGCATCTACCAGATTCTGAATTAATTTGCGATTAATTCCGACGCAATTATACATACAGTTTGCTAATCGATTTTTAGTCTGAGCGACGAATTACGATTCCAAGGCGCCGAAACCAATTAATTAAAAGAGTGTTTAGTTTAACACTGCGACTGTTGAATGACTGAACATAAAAATTCTGCAAAATCGAAAGAATGTCTGAACGATTTTACACAAACATAGTAATTAATATCGGAGTCTAGACTACTAATTGCATCGTGGGCGCCTGTTCGAGATTACGATTCTCACCTGATAACCCCATCGTTCGCGATCCGTCCGAAAGCCAAGGACACCGTTGGAAAAAAGGCCGCTTAGGTTATTTTAGCCGGTTTACGCAATCGCGTTACTTTCACGCGTCCCGATCTCGCGCGAGTCCAGTTTCGCCGCGTGTCCGCGCGGGAATCGCTCGCGCGAGCAAACCTCTCGCGGATCCGCGCCTGATCACAACCTGATCTCTCGGGATCCAAGGATTTCTACATTCTAACGCGCGTACCCACTGATAAAGCCGAACGCTGTTATCGGCGCGAGTCGAGCGATCGGCTCGCAACAGCCGGGCGTGTCGGCCCGCGATTTCGCTCGGAATCGCGGAAAACTCGTAATAATATTTTCAAATGCCTTTCTCAATCGCTCTCCCCCCTACTTCGTCGTTCTTCCGCGTTTCACTCGGAACCCTACCGGGGAATCTCGAATCTGTACCGATTGGTGGGAAGCGGGAATAAAATGAAAAAATATATTACAGAAACTTTTTAAAAACTCCTTTAAACAGGAGAAAATAATTTGTTTAGATATTAGTGACTATAAATAAAAGCGTGGAGTGCTAAACTATATTGACGTAATCTCCCTGTGGGCGCTCCACGCTTTTATTTATAGTCACTAATATCTAAAACAATTATTTTCTCCTTTTTAGTGCATTTCAAGAAAATGCAAGGAAAATATTGCAAGGATACTGCAAGGAAAAACGCAGCACGTCATCATTTCAGAAAAGAAGTCACGAAAACAAATTCGAGATACACTGAAAAAATACTGCAATTTTACCGATGCCCGGTGTGACGAATTAGTGATCAAAACTGTGAACGGCAATACTCTCGAAAGTGAAAGTATGCGACACGCGGCGTTCTTCCTGACAGCCGCAGATGCGTGATCAGCGATGAATGAAGAAAAATTGAAAATTCTGCACCCAGCGCACGTAACGTAAAGAGGTAGAACCGACATCGGGATGAGATATTGTCAATCCCTTTTCGTGCAGCAACGCGATCGAGCAGGTACGGCAAACAAGCAGGTTTTACAATGTGGAGCATGTAATCAGGCGGCATCGTTCTCCACGCGCAGCACGTTACTTAGCGTATAATTAATTGATTGTATAAATCCATGATAAACGAGACCTGTAAAACAAGCTAGATAGCTCGACTGGAACAAGTTCAACCCGGTCGATCTTCATTTTACAAGAGCTCGATCTACGTGCCTGTAAGCTTGCGCAAACATGCAGCGATGCTGCGAGAGAGCGTATTATCTCTCGAGATTGCCTAAAACAGATTAGTTCTACACGGCGGAACACAATCGCTGCCACTGAAACACAAAGAGTCCTGAAAAAATCCGAGGAATTCAAGAACACTAGGAGCCGTCTAACACGAGCTGCAACGTTCTATATGTATAGGTACGGTTGTAGAACGGTGTAATCGCTACCTTTCTACGCGGGCTAATGCGAGGCATGGTGTATGATCGATGGGCTGCGGATATTATGCACTTACGGTAGACGCGAGCCAACGAAGAAAACGAGTCGGAGAGCGCGGGCAAGAGTTGGAATTAAAATAAGTGACTACTTAATCTCGATTTTTTCGCGATCGTCTAGGTATATAGAAAACCGCAACTTTGCATAAACATGCGCGCGCGCGGCGTCTAACGATGAAGACGTAGCCGACGGGAGGGTTCTACCGAGGGACGTAGGAATATAATCAAGCCGTGGCTCAAGGCATGCAGCATCCACGGTGTAGAATATAATCCATGCGTCGTCTTGGTGCACGGTTTCATTTAACGAAGACCTGTTTCGTGCGATTCAACTGTGTTTTCACAGTGCACAAGAGAGGCTGGCGCGCGGCCTCAGGATACGATTTCCCTGTAAAGTGTCTGTCACGCATTGCATTCCGGCAAATTCGGTCTGGAAACATTCCTGGGATTAATCGTTGACAGCTTTGAACGGTAATTTCATTTTCGGAAAAAAGGCCTGATGATCTTCGAAATGTTTTGCGAGCCCGTACAAAGTCCACAGAGTAGCAGCAGCTTGACGACTCTTTCGATTCTGGCCAGAAGGGATGGCCGTAGGATTTCCCCGATCGAGGATCGATCTCGCGTGCCGACTCCGCTCGCTGATAAAACGCTTGTCCCGCTAGCTTCTGATCAACATTCCAGGCCGGCTGCTGCCGTTCGATGGAACTAATCGGCGATACACGTGCGAGAAGCGGCGTGTAGTATAGTAGTAGCCAGCTAGCTGCGTGCTGTGTGCCGTTTACACGGTGCACGATGCACCACGTGCCATCGGAGATTCCATTGACTGGCACACAGAGCGCGGGCATGCTGGCGGAGAACGCTCGACAACCGTATTATGCAATTCGTAGACGAACATCGCCTACGAGCTTCCTGTTTCTTCCGACCGGCGTGTTCCGGCCATTTAACAGAAACAGAGCCTGAGACCATTGAAACCATCCGTGTCGCTTTAGCCGACAATTAGCTTCCGCCCGTGTACCAGCTGATTCGTACCCTGACCTGCTAATGGGTTTCTCGTATCCGTTTTGCCCAGTAGTTTCGCAATTCTGGCTCGCAGACCTTGTTCGCAAAGTTCCCTTGGCTTTGCTCGCTGTAGGAGGTGCAAAGCCACCTCTGGGTTCAGGTTCCCTGGTTACAAGTTGATTCCAATTTCAACAATTTGGGCGTGACTGTAGTTTAATTGCGAATCTAGAGATTATTACTCGGTTCCCAGTCAGTGAAGTGTTAATTAATGATATTGAATATACCCAAACGGATTTTACAATACACCTTTGCTAACTTTGCATTCCTCCCAGATTGAAAATACGCGGAATGCACTTTCTTCTGTTGCGTATGATCGATTACGCGAGGTAGGATATTAATCATAGCCATCAATGAAACCGGCATCGACGTCTTCGATGCAAGTCACTTCTGGAATTCGCTCTATTCCACGTGGAACGAACGCAGACGATGACATTCCGCGACATCAGCGTGCCGTGAGAGTCCTCAAGTTGCAGTTTGCTGAGAAGAGGATTCCTCAGGCTCCTCTTCAACTTCCGTTCCCAACGTTGTGAATCAATAAATTTGATCTTCTTTCGAAAAAGGTTTCAAGCGACGAAGATACCGTAGTCATTGTAAAGAGGTAAATTAAATTGGATTGACGAGTCGAAAATAATATAAGGACATGATTCAATTCATTGATTCAATAAATTGGTTAGAGACAAAATTCACTTTTGCCGAATTTCTACGTTATAACCGTGAATTTAGAAAAATTTCCAGGTCAAATCAAAGGGTTGGTAGAAGTATGAAAAATTGCAAGAGGTTGCATCAAGGTGGAAAGAGGCCTCGGTTCGCGAGTTCCCTGAGAGCCAGTGATGGTGCACGGCCTTAGCCCAGAACCGTTGGAGGATAACGTTCTTATTAGCCGTCCGGTGAAGTTTTTAACACGCGTTTCGCGCGTTCCGGGACGTTTTAATCCGTGGACGGTCTCGCATTCCATCGTCGACAGTGCAACGGGCAAACCGTCGACGCGTTTACGTGCAATGTGCAACGAACGCACACTCCGACGCTCGGTATCCCCGATATCGGTACAAATATGGTGCGATCGCTGGGACACGCGCTCGCTCGCTCTCTCGCACTCTCGGATCCCGCTCTCCTGCTCTCCGACGCGAGCGTATATCGCCGATTAGTTGCATCTGCCGGCAACTCGGCTAGGAATGTTAATCGAGCGTACCGGGTCGCGCGTTTCGAAGCGAACGAGAGCGTTCCGCCGAGATGAGTGGGTGGACACTGTCAGCCGGATTTCGAGATCTTGGAATCTCGTTCCCGAGAGCCTTCCTGCCAGTGGACCGCGAGCAAAAGTTCCTCGACTAGCGTGGAACAAATGAGACTCGCAGTAATTCGCCTGATTGAAGTACTGCTTGAGATTGGATAAGTTGTTTAAAATTGGACCCGGCGAATTGAGTCTCCTCGCGAAGCTGGAAGGATTAGCGTACTAGATCATGTGTAAAATGATTCTTTCTCACGAAAATGCGGAGAAAATCTGAAGAGAGTGAAAGTCAGCACTCGAACGGCGACTCTGATTATTCAAAATATTGTTTACATTATTAAATAATATCGGTATCTAATCAATTACTAAACACTTAGGTATTTTATGAGGTATTACATAGAAATATTCTAGGTCGGAAGAAATGTTTAATCTTCGAGTTAAAATAGCATCGACTGCAAAGTGTTAATGATCGCGAAGATCGCAGTTATGGGACGAAAGTCGCGAAAACCGCACGTGCCTGTCGCATCAGTCCACGATCGAATTTCTCGAATAGCCGCGCAACTCGCTGCGGAAATTGTGCAAATGCACGCAACAACGCCTAATGATTTCGTACCAATTAACCGTCGAGCATCAATTAACCAGTGGCCGCTAACCTCGTTAGAATAAATACCCAAACAAACGTGATCGCGCGTGGACGACTATTCCCGTGGCGCTCCGCTCCTGGATTCTATCATGCGATACTAATCGAATTGGTGCTATCAGTCCACCTCCATACAGTAATCACACTTCAAAACAGATGTGCCTATTCCACGCGTATTATTTTCGCCTCGCTCTTCGACGAACCGCGCGCGAGGCGTTCCTGCTTCGAGGCACCGTTTCGAACTGCTCAGACGAGTGCTTCGACATCGATTCTAGATCGTCGAAGGTAGAAATAGTACTGACCTCGACTTCGTCGAAGAACCTGGCTTCGCGAGAGCAGCTGTCTTCGTCTGGCTTCATCGCGTACGACTTCACTAGCTTGTAGTTCTAATGGCACTTCCAGTTTCGATGTGTTGATGTAACGGTGTCGGGCTTGATCCACACTTGACCCACACTGGATTCAAGCCTGGCCCTTCTCCTATTTTAGCCCCTGAAGGTTCGAAGAGGATCTTTGGTTCAAATGCTTCACTGATAAGAAATAGCCTCTGGTAAACTGCTGAACGTCTTCTTGAATGATCCTACAGCTTCAGGAGCCACTGAACATTTTAATTTTTTGTCTTTTGCAATGGTCCTCTAGCTTGAGAATACTTGAGAACTCTTCTTCTGGAAGTGTCCTCCACAATGATCCTCTAACTTGAGAATCCTCTTCGATTATTTAATTCCTGATTGTCCTCTGTAATGGTGCTCAAGCTTCAAAATTGTCCTCAACTATCCTTCAGCTGCAGGATATATTATATAACACCTTAGTTCTTGGATGTAGGTCTAATAATCTTCTCGCAGAAAACAGTTTTCCAGCCTCTGTATCCTCTTTAAACGATCCTGCAGCCGAAAGATTCGTTCCCGAAGTCGACGGGGCAGCGGGTCCACGACTCTCGCGCGCCGAAAAGGACCACTTTGGGCCACACCTGCGCGAAGCTTCTTAGGATAGCTCCAGAGAGGAAGAAGCAACGAGCGGTGTGTTGGCGAGGGGTATCACGGGAGGGAGAGAGGACCCGTTCTTGCCGGCAAGAGGGCTCTCGTAAGACTGGACGACATTGCTCGTCGGGGCCAGCTTCCGCGGTTACAGTCGACACCGAGCGTTACGCGTCCGCTTCGGGGAAGGGATAAAACGACTCCCGGAGCTGAACTGAGCGGATCTGAACGACGACCGCGGGGAGAAGTGTCTCCGAGGTTACACGAGGTTTTCGGTCCTCCGGGACCCACGGATTCGAGATGTATTTTCCACCGCGCGCACGCCTCTGACGAAACCCCGAAACCGGCTAGAAAATTTCGGAGCCGAGAAAAGTAGGTTGGGGGATCGGTTTTATGGGCAATTCCGAGCAGCTCGAGTGTCTCCTCTCGACCCTGACGACCACGGCCGGCTGCATTGTCGACGAGGAGGTCGTGTGCGGATCGCATTAACACGTCCCGGACCGTGAAACTGCCCGTGGGAGCCGGTGAAGAGAAGTTCGAGGCCCTTCTTTCGGCGAACCGGGCTCGTCGAGCCGGTCGCCGAACTCTCGTCGTCTATTCGGGGAACCGAGTCCTTCTTTCACGGATCTTCGGGGTCGTGATGAAGATGTTGGCTGGACGAGGAGGCCTGCTGCGTGATTCACTGGAAGCTGTTGTCTCAGCTTCGCTGTTTCCTTTTGCATCCTAGGCTCTTCATCGATGCTGGATTTTGTGCGAGGCACGCTCTCTTGTTTGGATTCTGCTTTTCTCCAGTCTACTTTGCCTTGCGTGTCTTGGATTTAATATAGTTTGATTTAGGTTGCTGTGTCCAGCTTTGCTGCTCGAATCACTGGCAGCTGTTTTCTCAGCTTCGCTGTTTCCTTTTAGATCGTGGTTCTTTATCGATTCCGAGTTTTTTAGGCGTGCTCTTTTGTTCGCTTAAAATGTCTATCGGTGAGTCAAGCTGCAATCTCATCGAGCGAAAAAATCTGGACATTAGGGGAAACCACCGCAGATTAACAGATTTCGTATAGATAACATAGTGGTATCAGGCGAGATAAAAATGTCCACTTTAAAAGGTGTCTTAAAGCATGCTGAGCTGTATTAAAGCATACTAATGCGTATTGCATCATTGATACGCAATCTAAGGCTCGCAAAGACGCTGTTTGCATTCTTTATAAAGTGCTCTCGATAAAATATTTCTAAAATCTAACGGTGGATCTATCAATTAAAAATTACCTCATTTTATAGTACATTACGTCACGAGGTTGAGTCACGCCTCAACGAAAATTTTTTAGAATTGCAATCGAGTCATTCCTCGCTTGCTCGCTGCGTCCAATGCTAATCATCCTGACGATGCATCGTAAGTCGCAGAATAGGTTGACTAAGGCGAGCGTTACGATGCCAGAGGCCATGGCGCCAAATACTTGGAACCTATCTGTCCAATAGAACAATCTATCCAGTCCATCAGGGAAGTAAACGACGCGTCGAGCAGCAACGTCTTCCAGTCGCATCAATTCCAGAATTCACCTAATCTATTCCACACTGCAGAATACCGTACCGTAACAAGATCAGAGACCGACGCGATCATTTAAATGCAACTGTGCTAAATCGTGCGCAACACCATCATTTTATTCTCACCATAAAATTCTCTTTAAAATGAAGCTAGCATAATTCCCGTTGTTGTTTCTGGAGATATATGCCACTAATTATTTTTAGCACTTAAACTTCAGCTTTCTAAGGATTCCGTGTTCCTAGATTTTTTACCGTTACAGAGGAGAGAGAAACTGGCAATTATATATGTAGACCCGCTTGAAATTAAGTTCGTCTAAAAACCCGTACAATATTAAGTAAAGGGGACTTTAAAAAACCATGTAAAGTCAAGTGAACTATGCCAAAAGAAACCGTGCAAAATATGTCTAAAAGTTTGTGTAAACTTAAGTAAAATGTGTTCAGAAGAACCACGGAAAAATAGATCCAAGCGTGTCTGAACAACTGCGCGGTTGTTCGATCATTTTTTCCCGGCATGAAAGTAATTTCCGAAAGGCCATCGATTCGCGAGGCACCAATCGGCAGAGCCGTACCGAGAACAATGATACACGCTCGCGAGACGGAATCCGTGAAGTATGAAAAAGAGCTCCGTCACTCGAAGGTCGCGAACTATTAATCGCGGTATGACGCTTGCCATCGACGAACATGCTGGCCGGCGATTAATCAGCCGGCGTGTGTCAATGGTGCCATAAGCGCGTGTCGGCTATGACTGTGAGTCAAGCCGTGCGCGTCCCACGAAGACGCGAACAGGAAGTACTCTCCATTCCATTGTTACTCCCGCATTAATATCTGTTTGATCTTTCGGCCCGACGCGATGCGTTATCCGACCGATCGGCCCGTAGAGATAGCTCTGATTGGATTCCGCGGTCGAATTTATGGCACCGGCTCGCAATACGCGGGATTTATTAACGTTCGAATCGGAATCGAAGGCCGAACGTCGTCGGTGTTTCCACGGAAACTGACACGAGGACGCGTGGGAGGAATTTACGACGAATTAATAAACGATTTTTCACCGATCCCTCGCGTGTTCCCACAGTTCCCGTTTTATCGCGAGGAATTCGTTTCAAGGAAAATCGTCTGAACCGTCCACGCTAAAACGATTCCAGATCTTTTCTTTCACAATCGTGGAAATTGTTAAGTTCTTCTTATTGGGCGTTGTTGAAAGAATTTCTTCAACTAGATTCTAATCAAGAAAATTGAGCAACTTTGGCACCGCTAAGATGGTTAGTAGAACAACGAGAAGTATCCTTCAGCTTGTCTAATGAAACAGACTGTCGACCGCAGGATTTTTTCCAATATTTACCCAGGTTTCTCGGTTCTCTGTTCGATAGTCCACGGTTACTCGAATTGCAGTGTATTGCGTCACCATGCTAATCCGAGTACAAGATCGGTTTTGTTTCGCAAACGTTTTCTTCCCGAAGTAACAGCGGTTTCGCCTAAACGCCGTCCTTGACGCGGGAAGATTCGAATCGCGCGATATACAATACATACGTACGTAGTACGTACACCTCGCGCCGTGTCTCGAAAGTGTGGAACCTTGTACGTGGGATTATTAATTGTTATTTTTATCTCTGGCAAGTTGCGAGACGTCGCGTCACCGGTTGGGAATGATTGGTCGTTCTCGAACCGGGCTCTGGTCGAAGCCCATTGTCGTTCTCGAAATTTATTGGTTACTGGATCGGTCCACCGGCCAAGCGATTTGCATGATATGTATCGTTTTATTCCGTAGTCGGGGCTGACTCATTCGAAAAGATCGCGTTTCTTTTCGAACGGCAACAGCGGAACAGCAACTTCTCGAATTTCTCAGTCCTTTCAGAGATTCGGAGGAATCTCCGAGGGATGTACAACGGGTTCTAGACTTGTAAATGAATTAGTTACTGCGGTTGTGGCGCTAAAATGAAACAATATCACGAATCTGTTCTTTCAGAGATTCGGAGGAATCTTCGAGGTATCTAGACTTGTAAATTAATTAGTTATTGCGGTTGGCGCCGGAATGAAACAATTTCCCGAATCTGTACTTGCCCAATGTTCGCAAAACAACAATCGGCTCGATCTCGATCGAAATCTCGGCGTGGAAGGGAAGGGTGAATTCGGCAATTTTCCGAGCGGCTAGTCGCGCGATTTCGCAAAAGGCGAAGCCGTGGCATTATGCATTCTCGATCCGGCGATTTGCACATCGAAAAACCGATTGTCTTCGCCGGGTACTTAGGCCTAGAAAAGTGGGACGCAACTTAATACGTCGAACCGCGTTGAAGGGTTAATATCACGTTGCATAGATCTGCGCGCGAGTGACCTCGGCGTTGGTGCACGCGCGTGCACGTTTATGTAAGTGCTCTCTCGCGCGAGTCTGTTGGTTGTTGCTCGCGTGGCAACTGGTCGTTTCTGTCTGTTAAACCGGCGTGGATTTTAATACCCGTGCGTTCTAATTGGAACCGCGGCATCGGCTGAGAAAGCGCGCGCGAGAGAGAGAGAGAGACTGTATAGAACCTCCAATGAACCGTGGGTATTCGATCGAACACGAAACACACACGGCAGCAGACACCAGGCACAACAACTCTCGTTTCATTGATCGATCCCTCTCGGGGGCCCTCTCCCGCTCGTTTCGCCTTCGGTGTGTACGTAAGAACCTTGCGTGGAAACTCATTCCAACCTGTGGTTATGTTATTTGCGCGTAATGCGACGTGTAAACACCCGTTCCTGTCCCGTTCTTCACGTCCGGGCACCGCCGCGGAATATTCGATAAGGGAGGCAACAGCACAGGCCGATTCTCGTTAGTCGAGACGCGCGCGCGAGCGCCTTGCGAAATCGCTTTTTACCCAAGCAATCTCACACTCTGATTCGCCGGTTACATCATGAAAACTCGCGGGATCCCCCTAGGTTATTCCGATTCGTGGTACGGTGGTGTTGTCGTGGGGCAGGGTTTTGCACCTGTGCTCACCGCGAGGCGTTAGAACATAATCCAGTTTTTTGGAGAACCGAAGAAATATATGCCGTTGTGCGATAATGTGGATGTTTGCTGTGTAACTGGATTGCCCGTTCTTTACGGCGGCTCTTATCTCTGTTTTACGAGCGGAGGTCTTGCAATCGTGGCCCTTTGCAATTCTCTGTAATTCCTGGAATGTTGATACTGCTTTCTTTGTATTCCTATGTTCTTCCTTTATTTTTTCAGCCTTCTGTATCACCCTTCGCAATCTTGTAAAGGGTTTCCTTGAGAATTTTTGTTGTCGAGGATGTAGAACAGAGACAATCAGTTCGGAATGAATGGTTGACAGAGAATTTTTGTTGTCGAAGATGTAGAACAGAGACAATCAGTTCGGAATGAATGGTTGACAGAAAAATCCGCGGTAACCCATCCCCTAAACGCGTACCGTGACCGGCGTTGCTTAGCCTAGAATACCCATGAATTATTACAACCAAATTCAACTAACTTTTGCTGTACCTAATGCGATTCTTATTCGCCAAACCCTTTCTGCGTTCCTCTCACTAGAATATCTAAATAGTTATAGATTAGTTAATTTAAAATTCTCAAGACCGTAGAAATGCACAAGGAATTTATTCTGAATAAATACATTCAACTTATTCCGATGAAACTGATGAAATGATACTTTAATCTGGCCAGAGATTTTCTCTCCCATTATTTGCAAGCCAAATAAACTCCGAAAGTACGTTTCTAAAGATTTCTCTTACGATCAATCTTTTTCGAAATTTTCGCCTGTACTACCTTGCTTCTAAGCAATCTAACTCGTTTAAACTTTATGGCCCATACTTGTAACACTCGACTAGCCATCGTGAATTCTGCCTAACCGCCTTTCCCCGAGTTCTCCCGCGAATATACTTTACAACGAAAAGCAAAAGCATCCTAAAACACCGGGATTCGTGGTCGGAAATCGCTCTCGGCCTGATCCGGCTCGAAAGACCATTCGTCATGTTCAACTTCCGCCTGTTGTCCGGCCGTAGATCATCCGGGAGGATTTCCTTAGTGCGTTTAATTTTATAGCGCCTGCCGGCCTCGGACGAGCGAGTTTCCTCGCCGATGGAACCTCGTCTCCGTTTACGAGTGGTTTCCGCGAAACGGAACGATTTCGCGGATTTCTTCTCCGCCGCGGAACCGTGCATTTACCTTTCCTCTTTAGAAGGTTTTAGCCGGCAATCAGGAACTCCGCGAGCCTAACCGCGAGTATCTTATCAGATAATGCTCCCTATCGCTGATCTTTACCAACCTGGAACACGCCGAAACCGACCGAACAACGATTTCCAATTATCCGACGATTGTCGATACGATTTCGGCTCTCACGTCAGGGATATACTCGGCCCTTCGCGCTGCCAAACATTTTTACTTCTGTTGAAAATATTTACTTTTATTCAAAATTTTGTTGATAAAGCACGTATGTATTTACATACACGTACACATTCATGTATATGTACAGTAAGGAGCAAAACTGAACCAATAACCACAAGTTTTGTATGAAAGCATTATTTATTGCTGGAAATATAGAAGAATAACAAAAAATCAACATTACAATTATTTTTATCATAGTTGGAAGTAACTTAAGAAATTTTTTTCCATAATTAATGTCTCCTCGTTTAGCAATGACAACAAAAATAGATTGACTCGGTTTGCACCGGTCCCTACAAGAAATGTTTACGTGGAATGTTCTAGTAGTATGTTTACATCTAGCACTTTGGTATGTTTGCAAACTATTAGTCTGAACTAGTGGTTATTGGTTTAGTTTTGCTCCTTATTTGTAAATACCATTCAATCCCATGATTAAAAACGATGTTTAAATTTATTGTTGTACCAACAACCGCGAAATTTGTGAAACCGTAGTCCCGATACATAAATCTCTAATCGTAACCCTGAAGAAAGTCATAGAGTGCAGAATTAAGAGACCTCGATTTCGATCTTGGATTTCCGTCTACCCAATCATCATGTTCAGATCGAGATCCAGAGACTCTTTATCAGCAGTTGCGTGCAGACGGTCGGAGTCGTCGCAAATCATCGAAACGCTCCACGGCTGATTGGGCACGTTGTCACTGAAAAAGATTCGCGTGCGGAGCCCAACGATGACCTCGTTGAACCGTGCTTTCGCCGAGAACATGAACGCGCTACCACGGGCTCTGTTTCTCTTGGCAGAACGTTTGAACCTAGAACGCCTCGCTTGGCGGATACTTTTACCGGCGTTGAACTTTACCGCGAGTTTGCTTGTTGATTTACGGCCGGTGCCGAGAGCGCAAGTCCGCCGGAGGAGCTTCCGTCGTGGTCGTCCAGGGCGGCCAGGAAATGGGTTCGTTTGAAGAGGAGGCGCGTCCCTCGGCCCAAAAATATCGCGCCTCGAGAAAGGTCAACTCGTTGCCACTCTAACCCGCGTGTCAACGCGCTCTCGCCGAGGCGCGAGGGAAGGAAATCATGTGGGAACAGAGCGATCGCTCGGCTCTACGGAGTTGGTTCTATATGCAGAAACGGCGAGTAACGGCGGCAGCCTCGAACGCTGCCACGGAATCAACCTTTCCGATTCATCACCGAATCGGTCCCGGTTTCGACACCCGACCTATGCTAATCGATCCTCGCGACGGGAATCGCCAGCCAGACAGATAGCGGTGGGATCAAGTGTAAGATCCAGGTTTGCATCCCAGAAAATTTCAAGAACATTCATCGTCTCCCAGAATCACTCCGATATCGTTCCATATATATATAATATTAGAAAAATTAATTCCATTAATAAATTTACAATTTATTCCTTTTTACTCAGGCATAATATTTATTTTAAAAAATGATTTTATTCTACAAACCATAAGAATATTGGTATACTATATTTTATCTTTGCTATACGATCTGGTATAATTGGAGCTTCTCTAAGAATAATTATTCGAATAGAATTAAGTGCCCCTGGACAATGAATTAATAATGATCAAATTTATAATACTATTACTCTACATCCCATGCATTTATTATAATCTTCTTTATAGTTATACCCTTTATAATTGGTGGATTTGGAAACTGATTAATCCCATTAATAATCGGAGCACCTGATATAGCATTCCCTCGAATAAATAATATAAGATTTTGATTACTTATCCCCTCACTATTTATACTTTTGATAAGAAGAATCGTATCATCAGGATCAGGAACTGGATGAACTATTTACCCCCCCACTATCTACTTCAACATTTCACTCATCTATTTCTATAGATTGCACAACTTTTTCTCAAAGGATTAACAATATCGTGGAAGAATTGAAATTAGTAGGTAGAACATGAAACCGTGAAAATATCAGATGATTTTGATAAAATCATTATGAGGAGGAATAAATGTTTATGCAGCTTCCGTTCCTTGCGATTAATGCAGACGGCTTTTATCGTGCACGAAGATCGGTAGTCTAATCGTTAGACAGCGGATCTTTATTAAACTGAAATAAAAAGTGAAATAGAAATTTTAATGGATTGAAAATAAACATAACAGTATTTTTAAATTCTTTTAATGTTTTTACTGTTTTAAATTACTACTCGTTTTTCTCACAAATGCATAAAATCCGCTGTCTACTAATCATCATGATGCTCGAATTTTTTTTCGAAAACGCCAAAGGAAGAGCGAACCGCGCAAATCTATGGCGCCGCGGCGCGGGAAGTTCGAAACGAGGAACGCGTAGAGTTATTGGGAATTTTTGCCGGATGCTCGGTCGGCAAGGCGGCTAGGCGAATATTTCGCAGTCAGAAATAAGATTCCAGAATGCGGAAACATTGGCATTGAACGTCGGCGCGCGTCGTACGTGCCTCGGGACGCCGATGACGATGACTCTGCTCGGCTCCGCTCGAGCCCCTCGTGGGAGCGGCTCGCGAAAACCAGTAGGAAGCGAATCACACCTCGAGAATCTTATCCAATTAATGTTTTTACGAGGGACTCGCGTCCGCCGCGGGCTCCCCCGAGAAAAGAAGCGCCGCTGGAAATAATATGGTACGCGGGCAAATGCGTCCCGATATCGATTCCTCGAGAGGTTCGACGGCCGGTCGCATGGAGACAAGCGCGGTTTTTATCCGTCCCGATGAGCGACAAGACGCCTTCCTCGTCTGCGGCACCCTTCGCAGATCCGTGGAACGAAGGAAATGCTGGGATTTCTTGGAAAATCGAAGCTTTCCATCAACCTTCGACGATGGAGCGTTTTCTGGTTGAGCCTTTGCTTCTTCTTCAGCGAATTTACTGCATCGATTCTGTTTAAGCGCTTTTCCTTGAATGTGAAACGTACTCGGATTTGTTCTTGCGTTTCACCCTTTGCCCCTTCTCCTTCTTCAGAAAATTTACTGCGTCGACTCCTTGAAAATCCTTTGCTTTAATAGCAAAAATCGAACAAGAAGAAAAGAACTTCCACTTACGAATACCATTACGATTACCTCACTTATGTAATGAGATTCACAAACGCGGAAACGGAAGACTGCTTTTCAATCCGAGGAAACGTGTGCCAACATTCGAGAACCGTGTATTTGCATTGCCACCCACAGTCACCTCGGCCGACACTCCGATGACGATCTCGATCGATGACATCACTGCCGAAGATATCAGCCAACAATTCAATCTTCCAAATTGCCAACAACTTTATCGACCATTTTCGTCGGCTGATAAGAAACGAAGCGGGAACACCGAACGAAAAAATGCGAATGACGAGGCCACGTTAAATAAGTAAACTCACGTGACGAAGCACCTAACGAGCAACGAGAACTATCAAGCTGAAATGATGCCGTGCCCGTCAGAAGCTCTTCGGATTGCGTAACCGGAGTGAATAAAGGCCAGACGAAGGCACTAAGAGGGTCACAGGAAGATTATGTCAACGCTACTTCGAATGTTTGCACTTCTTCGGTGCAGATATTGTTCTGACTAATCCGCGTACGAGTTAGATAACTCTGCGAAACCCACCGACAAGATGGCGGAAGCCTACTTACTTATTGTTGGGAGGTCGGCAGATCCTCGAACTGGAGCTTCTTGTCTCCGGAATTCAATCTTATTTGCGTTCATTCGAGGAACAAGCTCCTCGTAAACGTCTTAACACAAAAAACAAATTATTTTCAGGACGATTTTCTCGATGATCGTTAGACTGCGGATCTTTCTGCAGCAATTGAAAGAAACAAGAACCAAGCAGAAAATTCTTTCGTATTTCTAAAGTCTCGAGAACGGTCGGGGAGAGAATTTTTCCAACGATTACGAGTTAACGACCTCCGAGTCTCGGGATCGACCGAATCGTTTAATCTCCGTTCGCAATGGAATCGGCTCCCGATTTAGCTGGCACGATTCGAAACGGTATACGCTTCCCGGTTACAGGATCGTGGCGGAAGGATGATTTTTCTGATTGTTCGGAGCGGAAACGTTCGCGCGTTCCCGCGCAACGAGATCTCACCGGAGAAGTATGCCTGGAATGAGAATCGTGACTCTCGACATCTGAAAGATAGTTCGCCTGGCGGAGAAGCTTGTTCGTTCGTTTTCGTCCCCGGAGCCGACACGGAGAGCCGGGGCGTTCATTACCGGTCCCGAACGGGTTCGTGACACGTCACGAGTATCTCAATGTGAAGTTCGTAACACGATCGAGGGCGAATTCTTGCGGACTTTCACCGCTCGGCTCCGCTCGAAGGACGAGGGGCCATCGGACGCTCTTCCGAAAGAAACTAGCTGGACAAATCTGCATTTTCACGCGTGAACGACTTGCAGTAACATTTATTAATTACTCGTTAAATGTTACACGAGAGCGACGTCGTAAATATGTAATAGTAATTCATGGGATTTGAAAAAAATAATTTGATACAATTCTACGATATCTGTGAGAATTATCTCCAAAAAGAACTAAACATCCATTGCTAGTTGTTTTTCCTAACTTTTGGGTTTTGGCCAGTTGGTATGTTCTGTGGGGAGGATTGTGGATGGTCGTAAGTGGTTGCAGGGAGATCTTCAAGCAGCATTGTTGCGAGGCGAAACGATTCCCGGTCACGCCGATCCGACATTCTCGCCTGCCTCGCGCCGGAAAAATCCATTCCGATCGGTTTCTTTGCGGGAGGACGCGGTTCCGAGAACGGAATGCCGCGCGAGAGTGCCTCGAAAGTTTTAGACCACGCGATTTATGGTCGACCGGCACCTTGAACCAGCGAGTTTGCCCCCGACTCGATAATCACGATCTCGAACACTTCGTCTTTAAACGTTCTCCCTTGTGTGCTTCGCGATCTGCCGCGAAATGACGCCTGCATTCTGCCATTCGCTCAGAACCAGCCTATTACGCTGGTTTAATGCAAAAACTATGTTTCGACATCTTCAGTGATGTGAAATTAAAATTGTCTGAATTAATTGCAAAATACAGGGACAACAGTATGTTTGGACGCTTCGACTATCTTCTGTTTCGTGTTCGATCTCCCTACTTTTATCATAAGTTTTTGCCAATCACACGCTAGAGTAGCCAGCCATTTTTGCACGCCATTTAACAAGATTTTTGCAACATGCTCACCTGCGTTGAGATGTTCAGACTCCGCTCCGTCGTTGTTCTCGGCTGGTCCGGCGTCGTCTACCTCGTCATTCCGCGCTGCAACAAAAACAGACGAGTTCAGATAAAAGTAGACTCGAACGAACGCAATTAAAACATCGGAAGAGATCGTCGGATGTCATCGTCAAACCGTGGTACAGCAGCCTATGCAGCGCGATTAGATTTTCAATTTGAATTTTCCACGAGTTTCCCGCGAGCAGAGTGACGTAGAGAGGAGATACGCGTCTCTCGCTGACGTTTCAATTAAGAAAAATTACGGTCGGAGGATACGGCGCGGCGGTCGCGAAACGTGGAACAGGCTCGCTGCACAAAGGAGAGAGGCCCAGTGATAATGAGTCGAGGTAATAGCCGCTGGCTAGTGGACACAGCTGCACGGTTGACTCCAGTTGACCCGCCGCTTATTGAACGTCGGGTACGAGGAGGGTAGCTAAGGGAACACGCGTCGTGTACGCGTTTGTGGGCTGTGCGTGTACCCGCGTGTACTAGCTTTCCGCTTCCTCCTGCAACCACGGCTCGTTTCCGTGTCCGCGACACCGTCCATTCAACAATCTGGGGATTCCGCGAAACAGTCAAGTACAGAAACCCTTTGTTGGCCCTTTGTTTACCTCTGGAAGGTAATTGGCTTGAAAATTGACTTTGAAAATGACACTTGCTAATTTATGAAATACTCTTAATTGAGCCTGTTATCTGCATTTTCAGAAAATCAACTGCGAAAGCTGGATTGCATAAATAAAACCACGATTTAATTGCTCATCTCAGGACGAAGCTTCCTGCCACCATCGCAGCCTATTTCCGCATGCAGGACACACCATAGTACTCATTCAGCAATCAGCAGAATACGCGGAAGAGTGAACAGCGCTGGTTGTCTTTCTCTATCCGTCTGACTCTCTCTTTCTCTATCCACCTCAACCTTCTTCTCCGTTCTCTATCTCCGTTTCTCTATATTTCTCTTTTCCGCTGTCTCGTTGCCAGCGACCTTGATCGCTTAATGAACGCTGCCCAGCGCAGATCCATATCTCGAGACACGGCACGTTGAGCGTGCTCCCCCGGCAACGCTAACAAACCTTTGAACCCCGATCGATATTAATTAATCTCGACGGTGGCCTCCCTTGTTTTGCGAACGGCCCCCAGACGCCGATGGGGGGAAAGTGATTTTGATTGCTGTAATTTGCGACCGTACTCTGCAAATAGATGCTGGAAATTACGGCGCGACTGATCGATCGACAATCTTCCGATCCGAGGATCAAGATGAAGGACTCTTCCTCCCAACGATACTTTCCAGCACGATATCGATGGTGCTTCGTGCTCACGACCAATGAAGCTTCACCTTTCGTCGAATTCGTCTTGTTCTCGCGGTAATCAGAATTGTTGTAAATACTGGAAGAGCCGCTGCAATTGGAGCACCGATCGTTTGTTTCTGCACGAGGACTGTGTACACTGTTTTAATGGCGCGAGTATGTTTTACTTCTTTGAACCTGCGAAGGCGAAAATAGCTTTTACGACTCCACGATGCTTAGAATAGGTGCTGCGGTTAATAGGAGAACAACTTTTCAGAATTGTTTTTACACATATTTTCAAAGGTGAAATAACTCTGTCTTCCAATTACGTTCGATCAGCTAGAGGTTTGTTCGAGAAATATGTTAAACGATCAAGCAAGACGGAGGCTCTCGCGAGTTCCGTGGACGCGTTTCCGCGGTTTGGCGCGAGCCGCGCCGACTTTAGCGGATTCTCGCGGGTCCCTGTCGGGTGCTCGTCGTTCCCGACTAAACGGCCCGTAAAATTGAAACGGACATGGAATTTTAACGGTCGATTAAGCTACGCGTTCGCGTCGATCATCGCGCGTTTAAGTGCGCGTCGCGGTACCGGACCTTTACGACGCACCGCAAGAACTCGTAAAGCGGCCCTGATATCGGCCGCTTTAATCTGCTTGCGAACGCGAAAGCGTTCCGAGCACCGAAGAATGCGCCAACAGACCGTCCTCCCACCGTATCGGCGAAAACTACGACTGTTCCTCTGCACTTCGCTGATCCGACCCTTTTTCTCGCGATCGAAGACCAGAATACTCCGAGTTCGAGTTGGAAGAAATTTTGCAACGAGATTCATTGTATCTTACGTTCAACATTTTCTAGATCTCTTCTGACGATCGTTCTAGCTTGCAAGGTTGTAGCAGAATCGAAATATTTCGGCGGGATTTTTCGAGGGACCGGGAAGCAGCCGTAGAAAGGACTGTGGCCGAGAAGTTGACATTAGCGGGATTCCGAGGGCAGGAAGCCAGAAAGAGAGCCACCGGCGTAGGGCTTAGGCTAGAACGAGAGAATGAGAGAACCAGTCGCAGGGATGGCGAACAGGAAGAGGACAGGCGAGTCCGGGACAGGGAACGAGCGGAGAGAGCGAGTCGGAAGGAAGAGGAGGGAGAGCCGGAGGAGGTGGAAAGAGAGAAAAGAGAGCAACGAGAAATAAGAAGAGTGGTTCTCCTCTCCGGTCGAAGAGGTTGGGAGCGGGTGGCCTTGAGCAGGTCATCACCTCCGGCTGCGGTGCTGATGCTGCACGCGCGCTGGACCATCTTAACTTCTTCTTCTTCGTCCTCCTCTTCCTCTTCTTACTCGAACGGAGACCCTCTTCTTCTTCTCCTCCGGTCAGCTCCTCTTTGCCAACCTCTGTATGCTTGTCTCTACTTGCTCCTTTGCTCTCGCCGGTCTCCTTCCTGCCCTCTTTGTCTCCCTTCGCCCTTTCTCCCTCTATCTCTCTTTCTCTATTTCTCCCGCTGTTTCTCTCCCTTTTCTCCGTCTCCCCCCGCACACACGCTCTTTACACTTTTCCACCGGACCTCCACCGTGCAGCGAACAATCCGTCCGAGCTAACTCCGTGGAGACCAAACGGATACACCAAGGGACCACGTCTCTACTCCTGGTACCGAGAACCAGCGGGAGAAAGGAATTCCCCGTGTCGCGTAGAGTTTCGAACTGCGCCTGCTACCTTCGCGAAACCCGAAAGCCTACCCTCGTCCACCGCTTCGTCCACAGTTTCACGCGAAACTTGATTTTAACCCCTCAGGAACGAGGATTACTCGTCTCTCAGGATGCTAAATCCTACACGAGGACATGTACTGATTTTTTGTTACTACAATAATTCTTGAATAAAGAGGACGGGTTTCTGCTAACAAGACACTCAACTACACAGAGAAGTCTCTTCGTTTATCGTCACGTGTCCGAAATCACGCGAATTCGTCGTCTTGAAAGGTAACGCGATGCTGAAGGCGTTGAAACCCGCCGGTTCCCGTCCCGACGACACGATAATTCGACTAATTGCGCGAGCAAAATCCCTCGACCGGGAACGGGAACGTGAACGGGAACAGGGCCGGAACGGGAATCACGCAAATCGAGTTTGACAAAGTGGATCGGCCGTAACGCCCCCCGAACGACGTAATGGCCGACGCGTGGCCGCGCAGGCGAGATTCGTTTCGGTGAAATTCGCTGCCGATCGGCCGCCGTTGCATTCGGCCTAAGTGAATGAGAAAGATAAACATAATAATTACGAGAAATTGCGGGGCTGCCGCTTGAAAACGGCCCGGCCGAGGCGAGAGAGCTGGATCTCCGACGCGCCCCTTACTGCCCCGTTCAATTAAATCGAACCATCGGCCTGTCAATGGCATTCAACCGGCGAGTCCTGTCGATCGACCAGACGCGGTCTCATTGAAAAATCCGTGAGGAGAAACCTTGCGGTCGGAGGTGTCGAACGGATGTCTGTAACGAGGCCTCGAAGTTGTTGAAATACCGATCTCGATTCCTGAGACGGTTACCAATAAACTTGGGGTCAAAACTATCTGAAGCTAGTGTCAGTGACTAGAGGCTACGAAATTGGCCAGCAATCATGCAAAAAGAATGATTGGGAATAGACAGAGACCTATTGAAGGATACTTATTGAACGCAGCGACGACTGGAGGTTATAAAATCAGCCAGCAATTACGGATTTGGGGCGGATCGGCAATCTGAGGACGTTTTTTCCAAAGGCCAGCTCGGGAATCCCGGTCAAAATTGGTCAGTGAAAAAGAGGCGCGTCCGACCGGAAGTTCTCGGACGACGACGTGCTGCGAGCAGGGCCGATAATAGCCGCGCGAGGTCTCTCACGGTTACGATTCGCAATTAAGGACGACGGAGAACGAAGGAGTACCTGCCCACCTGTCCTCTTCCTTTTTTCGATCCCGCGACATTACTTTCCAGCTCGTTGCGCCGCGAACGACGCGTGGGACTGTTCAATCGTAAACCCGTTTACGACGAGGTAAGTGTTCCGCGGTAAAAGTCTGTCTCGTAAAAAGACGCGCGACATCCTCGACGAACGTCGTCGCCGAAAAGATTCAATTCTTCTGTGTAACAGTTTCGACTACCGGATTCTAGAAAATCAGGCTCGAAATCTCTGACCGACAACCTCGAAGCAGAACAAAGACGTCACTGGGTCGAGGCCATCGCGTGATCGGTAAATGGTACCCGGCCCGGAGAGTCGTTCACCCCTGCATCCTTCTGCAACCTTCCCGTTATTGAAATCTCGATCACTGTCGATGATCGCACCCCCGGGCATCGAGCCGTATACACCGGCTGGAAAAATCGGCGAACAACGCTCGCCCGCATTTGCATGATCGCGGTTGCGTTACAACCGATTACGGGCACTCTACTTTCGATAATGGCCGCTCGCCGATCGCCGCGCGGAAAAATTCCCTTTATGAGATCGCGAATCTTGACCCTGCTCGGTCCAGGCTTCTCCGACACCATACTACAGCGATGTGAAACTAGTTCACTTGTAAATTGTCTATGAACAATTGCTTTCTAGTTCGCTGGACTTCAATTGGCAGCCCTGCGTGATCAAGACTTATCATTCGAAAAAACTTATTTCCACCTCACAGTTTTCATTTACGATTTATACTACTGAGGTTAAATTGTTCTTCTCTCGAAGGGTCTATTTCCCTTCTCGATTCCTATAGAATTCCCTACAAATATTCCTACCGCTGGACCCGAAGTGGTAGCCCTACCTCAACACTCAAGAATCAGGTAACTTCTATGTACTTAAAACTCTCTCTTCACAATTTTCACGTACACATGAAACCTTTCTACAAGACCTTTTTAGGTGGCCCTACCTTCGCGTTCCCCTCGCCACGTCCTCAAAATTCGAATTTTTGTCACACAAGGTGTTCTCGGAACATCAGGTACTGGCACCGCGAAATAAATACAAACGGCCTCGGTCGGTCGCGCGAACTGTACTAAACGCGGCGTGTACCTCGAACGGTTGGCGCCTGCCAGATAACACCAGGCCTCCGTTTCTCCGACGAACACATCGGCGCGTGTCGTGCAAGAATTTAATATGTACACGCTGGTACGCCACGCGGAGATGCGTCCGATGAATGAGCTAATTGTGCCTACCACGCCGCGAGCCTATCTCTTTTATTCCGATTCGAAAAACCGAGTCGATAATCACGCGCGAGCTGAATTAGGACAGCTCCGGAGCGACAATGATCAATACTTGTTTCACATTTAAATTAATTCATTTGCCATCGATACGCGTTCAAGCATGCATAACGAGTTGTTTATATTTAATAATATTCGAGGCACTTGTTCGATCGAACTGGAGCAAGTCGTTTGATATTGGTATCACATACTTCTTTCGTTCGAAGTTCGATAAAGTTCAAATAGAGATGACACATTTTTCCTTGCACTGGTATGTTTGGCGCGGAGTGTCTGCAATTGCGTAAACATCGTTAATCCGACGATAAAGATTGTCGCGGAAGAATGTTCGGCTTTGTGCTTTACGATCGGTATGGGTTTTGTTTAACCATCAATGTTTGGGGAAAAAAGTGACGCAACACATCAGACCAGTCGCAGTACTCGTTCAATTATATCGCTGTCGTCTAAAGTTAGTCGACGACTGTATCAACTCAATGAAGAATTATGTTCGTACTATTTTTCATTGGCGACGTGTTGCCAGCGAGTCTTGGCGTATTCGCTTCTTGATAATTCAACCATAATAGCGAGATAATGTCAATCATAACGCTGCGAATATCTTCATTACTATTGTTATATTCAGGGTTAAAAATAGCTCCCTGTGCTCCATCTTTTTTCAAAATTAATTACATCGCAATCTATTGCGTCTCGGATTTGTCTTTCAGCGTTTCGGTATTTTCGGACTGCAAAACATATCTTGGAATTTTCACTGCGAGGCGGACAATATGTTCTCAAAATTTTCTTCGTACATCATACATCCGACAATGTAATTTACCAAGCAAAAAAGTTTCAGCTTGAAGTTAATGTAACTGATCAATTAAGCGGGATTCCTGTGTGGACGAGACACGTATTCCTCTTCCTTCTAAGAAGCGATTAGAGCGAAAGGAATCGCGATCGCGGCGACCACGGAGAAAATTGCGAGGGGTTAACGACGGGTGCGTCGCAGGTGCGTAACAAGTGCATCGTCGGTGGCTCGCAGCGGAGGATGCGTCTCGAGCGGAATAAGTTTCTGCGGCGAACGAAAGGAATCAATCAGAGGAGAGGACGCGAGGCGAGGGCAATCAAGCGTGCGCCTGATTTCTCGCAGAAACAACAGGCGGAATGGGACGGCGAACAGCAAACACCGCATGGGCAGGTGTAGCCCATCTGCACTGTCAGCTGCCGCGGCGTGCCGAAGCCCTTGGCGTGCCCTACCCTTGAGATTCGAAAAATATCTTGCCCTGCGCGAGAACGACCGAACCAAACGAACGTCGAATCGAGCGACCGGGGCAGCTGTTGCTGCGCTTTTCTGTGGGTGGCGAGTGAAAGTGCAGCTTCGAGGCCGGGCCCGGCGACAAATTGAATTTTTTTTATAACAGCATCCTGCGGCTAAATCCGACCGACGAGGATCCGCCAGAAGTTGTTAGCCCACTTTCCTGCTCACCGTTCCAATTACTGGCCCGAACCTCCCTGGCCCACCGAACCCGCAACAATTCGCGGTAGCACCTCGAGGTCCCTGGCCAATTGGAATGATAGTGGCCGGAAGGGATCCGCCTTCGAGTGCTACTGGTAACGAAAGTTTTTGTGCTTTTCCATCCAATTTTCATTGAGCAGACAAGTGAAGAATAGGAAGAAAGGAATAGAAAATGAGCAACCCTCTGCGAACGAGTGCAACAATTCATCGATTATCAATTGAATAGAGCAATTTAACTCTCCGAGGAGCTACAAATTCGTTTTTTACCTAAAACCGTTCATCCTTCGATTGACAGAGCGATTCCAAGCTTCAAGAAGCAAATGGAAGAAGAGCATGAAGGGGAAATAAAGGATTCGCTAGAAACAGTAGCATTGGTTGGTCGATTAGCAACTGCTGAAAGGATTCGAAGCATCGAATGACCATAAATAATTGCACGAATTGATCGGTTATCAATCGGCAAAGCGAAGCTTCCCATCGGTAACGTTTTTCCCCGGCGCGACGGCGGCGAGGCGGTTTCTAGGTTCGCTCGCGCTTCTGATCGGATTATAGGGATCATACGAGGATGTCCGACCGGTCGTACAAAAACCAGCGAGCCTAAGCGCGTCGTTAGACTCCGGTGAGCCTTTTTCCGTCCCGGAGCCGGGAGCTTTTTCGACGATCCGGACGGGAAGCGCCCGATCCGGGGGAGATTCTTTTTTTACCCGCAAAGCTGCACAGTGTACTCTAATGTCTCACATCCTGCTCCCTGAAAGCGTTCTCGCGCCGCATAATAACACCGGATAATACTGTTCTAAATGCTGATGTTTATTCGGGAGCTCTCTCCAATTAATAACAATTATTTGCAGCTTCGATAGGAATTCGCAGACACGCTGTGATACGGAACTATTGCAATATCTTATTTCTTTTCGATGTATATTTTTCCCCATTAATGCTTTAAATTAAGGATTTCAATACGTATTCCTGAATTTTTCTAGATTTTTCTGAAGCCCAGAACTTTGAGAGAATTAGTCGTGAAAAATATGTTAACTTCGATCTAATAGATTGAGTAAAAATCAACTTGGGAACGAGCAGTTCTGGCCCATCCAGTATTTATTTTCTAACTTAGCATCAGTGGGTATATCGATGAAGCCAGAAACGTTGGGAAACGAATTCGTAAAGGACACAGCTTGCACCAAAAGCTTCAACAGTAAGAACTGCACGAGACTCGAGTCTTTGATAACACCGGATCGCAATTTCGAGGCCAGCAATCGGTCGTTGGCACTGTGTCCGAGAGCAGTTTTCCTTTCGATCGTATTTTCGTCGGCGCCGTTAATTCGTGACTCAGGTCGCCGATCACGGCCATGATTCATTATGGATCGAGCGAATCACGTCCGGCAACCTTCTGACATTCTAATTCGCCGTGCCGGTCGACTTGCTCGATGTCCCGAATTTTTGCAACTCATCGGGACGAGTCGCGTGATCCAAGGATCGATCACCACTTTCGAGCCGACTAGCCCTGATACAACATTGGTAAAAGAATTCCTTAGCAAATCTTTGAAAAGTATACTAACTGTTGGCGTTGAAAGGAAAGAAAGATTGCAGTCAACCCTCTGCATTGTTATTAGAAGAAATATATTCATTACGGAGTCTGACTGGATATTCCGAGGCAAGGGTTGAATATTTTCAGAGCACCGATCGTCTCGATCAAATTCCCGACGAATCGGTCACGCGAGTTTCGAGGCGTACTCGAAACGCCAGTTGAGCATACATCGCCTAGGCTAGGTGGAAGTAAATATTGAAATACCTTTCGGTGTCACGAATGAAGCGTTTCCCCGAGAAGCATTCGGTAGCTGCGTGGAATGGTAACACGATCCCCTCCGGTCGCTTTTAATATCTCCACAATCGGTCGCGATCTTCTGGAGCAGATCGGTCGATCTCCGACGAGACGCGGAAATTTCGAAATCGACAGTCACAACTATATCACACAGTCAACTGATTACACGTTGCTTCTCGCTGTCCTCAGAATAAATTAATACTCAAAGTCTTTGGATCGATTTTCTTGGAGCACAATTTCTTTTATCGAAGATTAAATTTCGTCGATCAGGCAAGAGTGCTGAAGATGATGGTACACGAAGAGATATGAAAAATCGTTTGACAATCGCAGGGAACGCGCGAGGCGGAGCTGGCGAGGGACCTCGGAACGTTTTGAGTCGGAGCGTCGAGAGGAGACTGGCGAACGCCTTTCTGCCTCTGCCTGGGACATCGCTGGGCATCCCTTTCCACCAATGACGAGGCTTCCTTACTGGTCTCACGGAGAGACCGAGGTACCTTTACTCTTGATAGGTTACCTTCGAGTTAACTCGATAGGATCGTAAACGTGCGCGTGCATATAAATCACTGTTCCGATCTCTCGAAAATCGCGAGGATTTTCGGACACTCGCTGATAAACCCGAGGAGGTGGGGAGCACTTCAATCGAAGATTCAACCAGACGATCGAGCCAGTGTTCCGGTGAAATTCGTCCTGATCGATCGCTGACTCGGCCCTTTTTTGTAATATCGCGTTTGCAAATTCTTGTGAGCATTGTTCCAGTTCAATTAGCATTGAAGCACGTACGAGTGATGACTGTGAGTGTGAAGTACTCTTTTGTAGATTTAAAAGAGTCTTGAAATGGCTTGACATTGTTGTTTATTAATGAATCGACTGCTTCACTTAAAATGTACCTGAAGTTTGCGTAAACGTTGAGTCATGGGGAACATTGCTGTGATTCAGTTATGTTCGATAAAAATTAATATCTATCCGGAATCGATAAATACTAAGAACGTCGCTAGTAAATGCTGTCGAACCTCAAATACTGAATCATATGTGCAAGAAATTCAACTGACTTCCTCTAAAACCGGTCATTCATGATCACTAGACTGCGGATTTGATTCAGCATTTATGACAAAAATGGCTACGTACAATTTAAAAAAGTGGAGGTATTGAGAAGATTTAAGACCACCAGTTTTACCTTAACAAGATAATCAAAAGAAAAATGAAATTTTTATTTGGCGAAGTCCGCAGAGTAAGATACGCAGTCTAATGATCACCTATGACCATCCCTATTTTTTTCAGTCATCTCAGTCATCATTGACGATCCCTGTTCGTCCTCGATCGTCTCTATCTGTTTTTGAACAACCTTTAACCTCTTACATCCCAAATTCAGACCTTCGAACACTTTTCCCGAGAAATTGGTGTCCTTGAAAGGTTTTTCAAGATCTTCCAAGAGCCACGGTAGTCCTGCAGGGATCCTGGAGAACCTCTGGGCTTCCCAGAAAGCCTCTCAAGGACTTTATGATACTTCGAGGTGTCTCTGAATACCCGAAGAATGGCTACAGGCCTTTTAACTCTTAAAGGGTTCTGCGGACACAGTAATAAAGATACACAGTGGTAAGATGAAAGTGCCACGAGCACATCGTAAATATGCGGGCCGATTTCGCGTAAAAAGTTGCAAAGTTTACGACGCGAAAAATGTGTACAGCTTTGTCCAGCATCGTGTAATATGAAATTCTCAAGGTGATCGATGGTGTCCCTGTGCATATCGGGTGACCGCTAAGATGTTAGACCGCAAGCAAGGGGGCAGAAAAGGCCCCCTAACAGATGGATATCGATCGCGCGCGAAACAATTATTGCTGAGCAGAACCCCGGTTCTGCAATCTTTGTCACGGGTCAGAAGTGTATCGGATCGATTTAGAACCGTGGATCTTTTTCGACGCGAGTTCTATCGGACAAAAGAAGCGTCTCTCGAACGACGGCGTTATTGTCCGCGAGCTCTCGCAGCCACGCGAGATCGAACCTCGATAATCCATTACGATAGCCGCGGGGCGTCGGGCACGCACAATGCTCCTCGATCCGACGCGAGGACAAAAAAAAAAGAAAAAAGAATCAGTACGCTCCGGAGTTACACGGAACACGACCGACCTTGCGTCTTCCTCTTTCGTTCGATCACAGGTGACCCGTCGCGTCTTTCTTTTCGCGGATGGAACGCGGCCCCGCCTATCGAAGGCGGAAAAGAATTCATCTGCCCCCTCGCGATTTCGGGGGAACATTCACCTCCCGGCAGACAGGGAACTGCCAGTGGCAATGTGATCACAGTACACCTTTGGCAATGATGGACCTCTGTTCGTGAATCTAGTTTTCTACTGGGACTCGCGGAATTCACGGTTGAAAGTGACTTAGGAGCCACAAGACCACACCCCTTAGGGTCCTGTAAAGTGTAGAGCTAGCAGACCACGCCTATTTAAAGAATTATACTCTAATACACGTCTACTAAGACGTCTCTAGGACACCTCCTAGACTAGAAGGAGCAATGAAGCTACTCCTACTCCAACAACTCTAGGAGAGCCACGCCCTCGACGCACTCTACGCACCGAGAAGAACGAAGCCACGCCTCCTAAAACACTCTACATAAAAGAACCACTGAAACCAAACTTCCGAAGACGCTTCTTACAAACGAAGTAATGAAACCACGCCCCTCAAGACACTTTATATAGATGGAGATACGAAGTCACACCCCTGGGGGCTCTCTACCCAGAAAGACAACCAAAACCACGCCCCCCAAGCACTCCACACAGAATGATTGACGAAGCCACACCTTCGAAAACTGTCCTACATAAAAGAATCAACGAATTCACATCCCTCGAGGCACACTGCACAGACGGAGCATCGAAGCCACGCCCACCGGGGGACACAAAGTTGCAATGTGGCAATCCTGCGCGCACCCTAAAGCAAAGAATGTATGTCACCTATAACCTGATTGTAAACAATGATCCGGCCGCGGGTATTCCTTAATAAAAATCGACTCAACTTCGATGGATATCGAGGATGTATTATTCAACGTGCGCTCGATCCGTTCGAAATTCAGAGGTGCAACCGGCGAGCAACATTGTCGAGCAGCTGGCACCGCGAGGCGGATACCGCAGTGAGTACGATCCTTGAAACCTCTCGGCGGCGTGTCCCGCGATATGACTTTTCGTTCGTCGATCCGCTGCGCACGGTTCATAAATGTTTCATGCCTAGGATTCAATAGGATAGTCCTGCGTTTTCGAAAGTCACGCGTATATTTATGTGCGTCGATTAGCATAACGTCGCCGCGTTGCGAAGTGACGGAGTATGCTCGCGGACACGTAATCGGCGATCTTGATCGACGGAGTCATTGTTTGGACTGTGGAAAATTTGGCGGACTATGATCCGAAATCATTTTTACACTAATATATTCGTTCTACCAAAATTAGGAGAGATTTCGAAAATGCGGGAAAAGATTTTATCTTTTAAATTTTTATTAATTTCGCGAGTTTGGCGGTCAAAATGTTAACGAAACGAACTCTCGGACCCACTTGATAAAATTAGAATGAACAATAAAGGAATAACGAAGCAAAAGGAATAACCGAAGAGGCGTACCGGCAACTCGCGCAGGAAGATCGCGAGCCGACGCGCGACGAGACGATCGATGGGATCGAGATCTCGCCGGGCAAGGTCGCCTGTTCTTGGCCGCTAATTACACCGAGACGCTTCGATGAAAGTTACGTTGCTGTAAAGTCGCTCCCTTCGGCATTCTCGGCAAGCGGAAACGCGGACGTTTTTGCCGGAGGAATTCTTCGGTGTTCCTGGAAAATCTGCGGAACGATGTTACGCGACGAAACGCCGCGGAAAATGTTACGCTTAACCCTTTACGCCCCGAGCAATTACCCTTGTTTCTTGCCAGTGTGTTCGTTCGAGTTGTTTCAGAGTTGTTTTACACACTCGCCGCCACTCTCGGGCCCATAAAAATTCCGCGAAGTCTAATCAATTTTTTCGACGGGAGAACAACCGAGTTCTCCGCTAATCCGCGCCATTAACGCTTATCTCAATAGACCGGATGCTGCGGGTGACAATTATTAGTAGACATATTTTTTGTGTACTGCATTTGACTGTTGCGGTAATAAAACAGCAAAAGGTGATGGAAATGAGTACGTTGAATGCTCGAAAGGTTAGAAAGCACTACAAGGCAGGAAATGACGTTCGAAATGTCAGCTGTCAAGATATACCACGATTTTGCGATTTAAAATAAGGTTAAGTATTAACAAATGGTTAATAACGGTCAAACGGTAAAAATTATCTGAAGGCGAGCCTGAAAGTCTATCCTTCCTATAATAATTTTAGTAATGTAAAAATTCGCGTTGAGACTGTGACAGCCTTGAAGGAAGGACCCTCAGGGATTCGAATGGCAAGGATTCGCAAGAACCCTCGCAAGGAATTGAGCGTCACTGTCGAGTGTTTCGCCATAAGGCGACCGGAGTCGAGTGGCCGGTAAAAAAGAAGTTAGCCGGCCTTTGAGGGCTCGAATTTCCTCGAGTTCGAGTGTGCGATTCGGGTCGTGGTTGGGACCGGGATACGCGAGACCAACACGAACACCTCGTTAAACAGTCGGTTTTGCGCACGACTTGCCACTCCAATTTATTATCCTTATTGGTGGCAATTTATCAGTCGGGACGGATCCATTCGAAATATTGGATGTGTGACAGAGAAATGGTTGCATCATACGACAAAATTCTAGGCGAGCTCCGCCATGTGTGACTCTTAGAGAATTAGTTGTTAAAAAGACCCACCAAAAACTTTGGATAAATGTGCAAACTGAATGTTCGTTGTTCGCGTTTGGATTTATTTGAATATCTTACAAAAGTATTGAATGAATGCTTAATTAAGTTTACCAAGATGATCGACGCGCCTCTCAGAAGATCGAGATCGTTCTAATTGTAAGAGCCGTTGTTTGGCATAGCGCACGGAAAACCGCACGATCGAGAGAGCACACTTATTGTTCATTGGTCGTGTTTGGATTTATTTGAATATCTCACGAAATTACTGAATGAACGAATACCTTGCAAAAATTGTCGCGCTACAAGTTTACCAAGATGATCGACGCGTAAGTCAAGATTCTTCCAAGAGCAGTTGTTTGGCACAGTGCACGGAAAACCGCTCGTTCGAGAGGACACACTTGTTGTTCATTGTTCATGTTTGAATTTATTTGAATGTCTTACAGAATTATTGAATGAACGAATACCTCGCAAAAATTGTCGCGCTACAAGTTTACCAAGATGATCGACGCGTAAGTCGAGATCGTTCCAAGAGCAGTTGTTTGGCACAGTGGACGGAAAACCGCTCGATCGAGGGTGAAATTGATCAGGCGAAGCTCGCTCGGCTCAACAAGTGCGGCGGGGCTTCTCGTAACAAGGCTCGAGCGTTTTCACGTGCTCGGTGACACGCAACCTGCACGAATTACCGCTATCCTCTCTCGGTGTTGCATTTACATGCACGTCGCGCAGCCTGCTCCGATATCCCTGACAATGACGAACGTGATGTAAATGGCGGATGCATACTTGTAAAGGCCGATTCTCCGGCTCATTGTCACGCAACGTGTGGACGCGCGGTTTCAGCTTGTATCCAGGATTTCGATGATCGGCGCGGCTCGTCGGCTGGGTGGCTGCCCAATCGGAACGCGGGTTAACGGGCTCGCGAATACGAATTGGCTAGTTGATTTCGGAGACGAGGTGTCGCTATTGCATCGCCGATAACGTAAGCTTGTCGCGTTCCTTTCGAAATGTTACAGCACGGCCCGAAACTCGTCCGCTTCCTAATTGGCAAACATCGATTCCTCCTTCGGAATTCGCGTTTGAATAAGCCGTTTCGACATTTCTTGGCAATCGGAGCTGCATCAAAGTGATTCTTAGATGTAACAATTTTTTTACGTATTTAATCATTGATTTTCTGCAACTCGATCTGGTACAAATAGTTTAGGGTAACTACATATTATGGCACTACCTTATATCTTGTAAAGGAGAAGTCGCACTCTAGTGAGAAAATCCTCAAACAATAGTTTACCATGTTTACTCAATAGTGTGCAGTGCAATCGCACTATTCTATAGATTTTAGTATCGATCCTCCTCTTAGATTTTCGATTGTATCTTTTTCGAGGACGGCAAGTGATTTTGAAATGTTTAAACATATCTGTAGTTTCAGTTTATTTATATTAATGGTTGCCAACTGTTGGTTTGGACTGAAATACATTTTCGCTTTGTCAGTAACTAGTATTATCAGTCCACGTGGAGTTCCCAATATGACACTACCAAGGGTTCCCTAATATGCGTATAGCTATTGACATACTTGGTGTGCGGGCCGAATATGGCACTGGGTGTCATTTTAGGGAGCCGAGGTGTACCATGTTAAGAACCCCTTTCGCTGGAACCTGCAAATGAAACACCACAAAAAAAGAATATTTTTCCCAAGCTGTATTAATTTTTGATCAAACTTGATCCCAGAATCTTATATGTAAGAAATGCATCTACAACTGGTAATTTTTTGAACGAAAAAGAGCATTCTAAATTCATCAAAAACTGACATCAACAAAAAGTGGTTCATATTTGGACACTTTACCCTAATTTCAGCACTAAATAGTACAAATGAACGTTAGTAGTTTTGTCGAATAGGAGAGCCGAGAAGCCACGCCCACCGACGACGTTTGCCCCCCCGGGCAAATCTAAAGCGCTCCCAGGCATGATCGAACGAAGAAGCGAGCGAATTCTTTGGACAGAATTTCTGACGAAGAGCCCCTAAGAGGAGGAGGCAAAAGAAAACTCGGTGCCGGTCGAGCGGCGGCTCAAAGGAAAGTCACGCGCCGTTGATTAGTTAGCGCAAGAATGTCGACTGTGCAAAGCTGTGCGCGCCGGCGCGCGTGGGAAATCGCAACTGCGGAAGAAAAGAAGAAGAGGAGCCGATGGAAAAATCGTGATCCGCCATTGTTCGTCTCGGACGAGCGACGGAACGGGATCGATAATGGTGAATACGCTGAAAACGAAAGTCTGAGCCAATTCAAATCACTTCCCTTGTTAGAGCTATTGTTCTATATAGCACGTCTAATAAGATTCAGTTTGACGTCGTTTGCGACTGTCTATTTGCACATGATTGAATCGATTTTAGGATGTGTTTTTATCGTGAGAATTTTCGAACGTTTGAGAGCTTGAATTAAAAGGGAAAGATGGTACCCTATGATAGATACACATAGGTGCCAAAAGAATAGCTAAATCATATTGTAAAGACGATCAAAGCCGACCATCCGTTCCCAAATCGAAGGGAAAACAGTATTCTCATTCTAAACGAGATCTTATCGAATGGTGAGGCAATAGAAATGGCTATCAACTTCTATAGCGTCTCATGATTCCCCAAACCACATTCCGCGTTTCGCAGCGAGACGTCGCCGACGCATTCAAAAGAAAATCTATTACTATCCCTCATAGCGTCCCGCTGAAATTATGTTAACAAGGGAGAACTGTATGGCCGGACTTGAAGCGACTCGGAATCGGTCTTCGGAATCCTCTCCGCGAGAGTCTAGAAGAGAAGAGTAGAAGAGAAGAGAAGAGACGCAGCGATGGTCGCGTTCTAAGAGCCGCGCGACAAAAAAGAAACCGGTCGAGCTTCTTCCGTTTCGCGAGCGAAGCGGAGCAGAGCGGAGCAGAGCGGAGCAGTGAGGCTCTCGCGAAGGCTCTCGCGAGTTCAAACTTGGCGCGAGCAGCTCTATAAATGTAGAAAGAGAGGGAGAGAAGCCGGACCGCGCGCATCGCTGGAATGCGAGAATCTGCAGCTTGCACGAATTCCTCCTGCGTCCAGGGACCGGACCCTCCAATTAGAGCCGAGCTACGGAGAGAGAAAGAGAGGCCAACGGGATCTCCCCATCTCGTTATCTTTCGATCGAATTCTACGCGAGAAATGAATATCATTCGCTACCTACGGCGCGCGGTGGTTCGCGTCGAGGAATTTTCACGACAGTTAGGTAGAAAATCTACTGGCCCATCACTGGTTTTATTTATTCACGCTAATCCCATCGGGCGCTAAAAATGATTGACTTGCGTTTCATCTAATTCTCTGGCATTTTTGTTACAGTGTACGCTTGAATGAATTTGTTTCGAGACAATACCTCTCGGTGGACAAAATATTTAGAAGGGCGATTTGGATCAGGACCTCGTCCTGGCGACAAAGTTTTTGAGCGATAAAGCATTCCGGACGGCCAAGTCGAAGGTTACATCGATAACTCGTCGTCCTCGCGAGCAGGGTCGAAAGAAACCGATCCTCTACCGGTGTCTAAGCGGCGCTCGCGCAATGCTGCCGGGGACATTCCTCTCGGGTAAAAATCCTCGCTGATTGCCCGGCGTGCTCGCGTTCTCGATCGCGATCCTCGTCGACGTACAGCTCGGCCAATGTAGCCAGAACGCGGAAAAACATTTGATATTTTCCGAAATGGTACACAAAATCAACTTGTAACTTCGGGAAGAAAAATCGTAGAACGACGTACTCAGGCTCATTTTGCAAGAAAGTTTTCCGTCCTGAAACGATAGCAAACAACAAGGTGTTTCGTGAAATGGCCTGAATAAAAAGTCAGGAGTACTACGCTTGAAGTTTCCGTGCGAACACACGCGATATTTCGAGGCGAGAGGATCAGTATGCACGCAAGAAGTTCCCGATGCGCACCTGCGCCAGGACCGCCCGTGTGCACCTCGCCGATTACGCATTCGTTTCGATCAGACTCGCTTTCCCCCGCTCATCCATACTAATTACTGTGTTTGTAAACAATCGTGAGCAATCACGGAAACCTAATCGATACGCCGCCGCGGAGAGCCAGCCAGGTGCTAATTTATCTTTTATCCCAGCCGTCGTTCACCGTTGAAGACGTGTCCTTTAACCCGTTGCACGAGACAAGTTGACTCGTCGGTCGTGTTTGACTTCATGTTCCCAGGATTTTTATCCCGGTTGGCAACTTCCAAGCTGGTTAGGGCTTTTACTGTTGCTCGAATTTTTCGCTGGATGAATCTATTTCTACACTGGATCCGATAGATCGCAGCCGAATAGCCGGATACGTTCGTATCAGTGCGCACGGTTCTCTCGCGTTTGTCAAATCCGTTCATGCTGAAAGATTGTATTTGTCACCGAGCTATTTAAGCGGCCTCTGTATCGAAACAGGAAGCTATTCCCTCGCTGGACAGCCGCGGAGGACACCATAATATGTATTATTTATTAAGAAATTCTGTAACCGATATATCACGCCGTTGGTATTCAAGAAATTTGCCGTTTTCAGCTCAGGACAGAAATAACAGGAATATATTTACTGAGATTTTTCGGGATTTCTTGTCGATCGAAGAGGCCACTTCATTGGCATTACTTCTCGGAAGATTGGCAGACGTCGAGTCAATTTGGTGAAATTCATTATCAGAGGATTGAAAGATTTAATTATTTCAATTTTCATTCTCGGAGACTTTTAATCGGAGAATTTCAATTGCCGCGAGGCTTCCTCCGCCAAAAACAGTTTCCAGAGAGGTAGCGAAGAATGCAATCAAGGCGAAAATGCATCTGCTACCGAGACGGTATTGTATTCCGGCGTAGTCCGTCAAGAAAACCCAGTTCGCCGGACATCGACCTTTGGAAGCTCCTCCTCGTTTAAAACATCGAATTTGCATAACGATCCCCAGCGAGATTCCTCAGCGAGAGGATCTCCCGGCCGGTATCGATTGCATATCGGCACACGGCATTATTCGAACGGTGGTTCGGGCGATCGGTTCGCGTTTTGAAAAATCGTGGCTGGTTAACAGGTTAATCGGATTACGGGGCGCGGATCGTTGCGGCGAAATAGTTTGCGCCGGTCGTTCAGACGAACGATCCTTGGCATTCCATGGCATGGGGGGCACGGGGCACGCGCCCGTTTGCATGGGGACTGGCATGGGACAGCACACGGGTATATGACTTATCGGAGCAAATCGAATCGATGTCGGTGCACCCACCTTCCGGGTTGCCGCGTTGGAATGCTGTCGCTTCGATCGGACGTATTGGCCGCACGTAGGCGCGGAGAGCAGATCCTTTCAGACGCGGCTGAATTCCCCGTTCTCCACCGAGATAATCACGGTGTGCTACCCTTCCCCCTCCCATAAGATTCAATACCGATTTCGCAACGTCGCGTTGGGTCCCCGGCGACGATTTTGCATCTCCGAATCGGTACAAGCGAAAGACGCTTTTAAAAAAAGGTCTCCAAACAGTAGAGGAGGTTAACTGGAAGATGCTTTAATTTTCGAATCCAGAAGTTCGACATTTCATTCAAAAAATCATTTTACTAAGAACGCACGGTGAGTTATTTTTAATCGTTTGCTGGAGAGGGAATGGCACCATTAACATATTTGTTTGCAATTGAAATTTTGGGTTTTAGCCAAGCACTTCAGGTAGTGTGCACCGTTCGAAACACGCAGTGTGTCGTCACCGTCGTCGATGACTGGCTGCTTATCTATTCGCGATACGTTCGAGCGGGCCCGATCGAAGACCGGCTCGGTGTTTCCGGGATCGAGCGATTCCCGTTTTGATCAATGCGGGATCGTGATTCTTCGCCGGGTTTATTGCGGCCGTCACCGGACCCGCCGCGACAAGCTACAACCCGTCCCGTTGGATTTATTAAATGAATATCTCCGACGCCGATTCGAATAACAGTGTCCGAGAGGACGCGCGACGTTTGATCTTCGTCCCTCGCGATTTATGCCCTGTCCGCACTCGCGCGATCCCGTGACCAATCTTCGGAAAAGTCCCGTGGAAAATCGAATATGAAAATTCCGACGGTCTTAACGAGCTTGAGCTAAAATTTTTATTCAGCAAAAAATCTCTTGAACTTTTTACTTAGCATAAAAATTCACTGTTGATCTATGGATTTCATCCATTACACGCATTTGCATCGAAACGGCTGCAAGATTCATACGCGTTTAACACTTTCGAGCCGGATTATGGCTGCATCTACATGTAAGAATCCATTTCCTATATCGAATGATTCCACTGGCTTAGTTCAACGTTCAAGTAATCGTTCAGCAAACATATTTAAATAGTAAAGTGATTTCTTCGATTTTTTGCTCGCGTGTTTCGTCTGGTAGCTTCCTGCTCGACCGAAGAAATTCCAAGATGTTCTCATAATGCGTGATTACTTATGGTGAGTTTGCGATACCAACGATCCTTCGACTAAACGGTTTCTGAAGCCGATGGTCAACCGGTTCCCGTTCAAAGAGGATCCATCGTCGCGAGTGAGTTACTCGAGCATCGCTTAATAAATAAGACCGAACGATCTAATTTCAGTTTCCGCGATCTACTGGCGCGCATCGATCATGCCTCGCTGTTTGACCGTAACTTTATAATTGACCACCTATCTTCTTGCCCGCTCTTATTCCTTTTCTTGCGTCTCGCCTAATTTATTCTCCGGCACAAAGCCTCTCTCTACTGCTTGAAAATTCCCCGCCTCAAAGTCTCAAATTTTCAAAATTCCTCTGGCTCGTTTCCTCCGTTTCAAATTCTAAAATTTTCAAGATCCCTCCGTCTCAAATTCCCAAATTTTTTACGTCTCAAATTTTGAAGATTCCTCTACCCCATTTCCTCTGTCTCAAATTTTCTAAAGATTCCTTCAATTTCTCAGTCTCAAATTCTCAAAGTCTCAAGACTCCTCTACCCCACTCCCTTTGTATAAATTTTGAAGATTCTTCTATCCCACTCCCTCCGTTTCAAATCCTCATTCCTATCTCCATTTTCACCTTCCTCCGATTTATTCTCTCAAACTCTCCCACCTTTTCTCCGTTTTTCAACTTCTCCCTTTTCCACTCCAGTTTCGATCTTCCTCGACCCTTCTCGCTTGGTTCCTCCGAGTCCCTCCGCTGCTCACCTTACCTGTCTTTCCCTCTCCTTCTCTTGCCTTGAGGATTTGAGAGCGTCAACGATCCGTTTCGCGATCGAAGCGCTCAGTTCTGAGCTCGGAGCGATTCCCGCCGCCAATAGTTTCTCCGAATGATTGATTCGACTAATCATCGCTCGTGACCGGTTCCGTGGAACTGAATAGACAACGGCCGATTCCGTGGAAGTTATCATTGCCAGGCCGGGTGAATGCACCGGAGCCTAGCCGAGCCTGGACCAAGCTGAGCAAAGCTGAGCAAAGCAGAGCAAAGGCAGAGCCTCGATACATCATAGCGTCCCTGTCTCTGCGGCAAAGAGACGCGAGCTTTCCGTCCATTACGCGCATGAATATTAAAACGGGCCCGAGAGAAAGTCGACGATCGTTATTGCTCCGATGAGAGTCCGACTGTTGCTCTCCTGTTTGGAGAACGGTCTCTCTCTCTCTCTTTTCTTCTTTTTCTCCCGAGAACCAATCGCTCGCTGAGAAACGGTATTATCGGTAATTGCGAGCTGACCGACTCGATGCCCGGTTCTTCATACCCAAGCAGATCAATATTGATTTTTCGACGCCGGGGCATGTAGCTTTCGGCCAGACTCCGATCATCAACTTGTCAAGGATATCTGCATGATTTCTTGGGTCGTCTCTGGGCTTCTGTTTACACAGGTTTCGACTTTGTGCCACGATCCATTCCGATTTAGAAATGGGAGAGTTCCCGTGATGAATGCGCTGCGCATGATTCAGTGAAATCTGGAAGAATTATTGGGAAGATGTGTTCTTGGGAGATGCAGTCGAGAATGGATGACAAATTGTACCTCTACTTCGCGGTATGCAGAGAGATCAGTTTAAAACATCCCCTTACCGTGAAATTCCGTTTCTCTTGGCTGTCACTCTCGATTTCCCGATTTCCGTTAACACCCTCGCTGCCTAAAAGCGCTCATGCAAATTGCCAGCTATATCGATTAAATTGCTGTGTTTCATCACTGATCGAACCTGTGCGCCGAGATCATCACAATTTGATTACCAAAATTACGATCGATAATACCATCTAATTTATATCGATTAGATTTCGAAAGAGATCGAAAAGAGGTGTCGGTAGTCGAATAACAGGGGCCCGAGCAGAATTTAGCTACCCTGTTTACGTACGTTCAACGAACGAATACGTTCCGATATAGGATCGCGCGAGTCCCGGACGGACGTGTATAAATCGACCCTAATCGAGCAATGACAGGACAGCCGATTATAGGGTAAGCCGGTTATCATTGGGTCAGTATACTCTGCATCTGCGGGTGCTGCACTGCACTGCACCGCCGCACCGTGGCGCGCCGTTGAGGAATGCAGTCTCCCCGAACGTCATAGTCGCGGCTATAGTACGCTATACTCGGCTGCGGCTCGCTGTTCGATTGCGGTGTCTGTTCGATTGGGAGCGAACCGAGTGAAAGATCTCGAAAAGGAAGGCGATTAAGGGGGAATGGGACCTTGAGCGCGGTCAGCCACTGCGAGAGGGCTCGATCCGGCGCGGCAGACTCGGCCAGAACACGATGGAGACGGGTATGCGCTCTCAACCGCCATATTGTTGTGACTACCATGCCCTGACAGACCCTGACCAGCCACCCACACTCACAGCCAACGAGCCTGGCGACGACGATGTTGTTCGCTGCCTTTAGCTTTGGCTTTAGCTCCGCCAGTTCGCTTGCCTTCTCGTGGCCTCACCTGATGGAACGCGGCGACACGAACGCCTGCGAATATCTCTCTGCCTCATGCCCCTTCGGAACCATTTATCATCCCGTCCGATTATCCAAAGGCTTGCGTAACCGGCCACGTCACTGTCGTAAGACTTTTCGAACGCTGTTTCACGGCCTCGAAACTCCAACCTCGCCCACTCCCGGAAGCCTAAACCCGCCGACTTTCATGGATCCGGTATCGTCGGCTATCATTTGCCTCGACGTCAGCCCGCGATCTGTCAGATAGATCAATCTTTTTGGCAACGTAGCTCAGAAAAATCAATTCAAACCAACCCGTTATCTCTAGATCGTCCTCCCGCAACTATCACTCGGAATTCTCAATACCCAGGTCAAGATCGCGATTGTTTCTGAATCTCAGTGACTCTATCACGAAGTGCGCTCTTCCAGCTTTCGATCAAGCTCTGACAAGTTCAGAAACTCCCACGGGAAAGCTCAGAAAAATCAATTTAGCCCTACCCGTTGCACTTCAATCGGGTTCCTTCCAGGACGAAAGATAACCAACTGCGATAACTAATTACGTTACTGTAATTTAAATTGAACACTGATTAGTAGACTGCGGGACTTTCTGAAAAATAAAAATCGCCTTCATCGATTGCAAGAAGTAAGAACCAAATTCGATGTTTCTTCTTCCCTTAATGATTTTAATAAAGAAGGATATTGACATGTTCAATTTAAAAAATTTTCCAACAACTTTGGATTTCATCTACTCAGTTTTGCTATAAACGCGTGAAGATCCGCAGTCTACTGATTAGATGTTATCGAAACAGATAGCGAACGAATTTCCACGCATCCCACATCGAGGCAGCATAGTCTCGCGAGTGGACGGTGGTTCGGTTCGGCCAGACATCGAGGTCGCGAGACGATCGGCAGTGAAGGGAGGAATGTCAACGATTCGCTGGCGAAAAGTTAACGCCAGCCCGTCTCAAGGCGACCCAACGAACCTTTATCCCCCCGCGAAGACAGCCAGGCTGTAAAGTCTCGCGTTTAATTGGATCCTCTCTTGCGCCGCGTGGAAACCCGGAGCTACTTGGGCGGGGGCAGCCTCCGCTCCTCGTTCAATGATACTTAACGGTTCCGTTCTCACACCCACCGGCCGCGAACCTCAACGAGCATCCACTTTCTTGAGGAGTGGTGCGCTTGATCACCGATCGAAAGGAGTTTCCTTATTTCCATCGCTGATCTTTCGCTTTTAACAGTTTCGAAACGAAAGGCGGCTGACTCTGTCGGTGATCGCTTCTACTATCGATAGGGAGCATCGGGTCTCCCGAAGACCACTTTCCCAGAATTTCACGAGCTTATGGTCGAGTGGCAAGGTCTTCGAGGAACGAAAACGCGAAACTTTCTCTCGCTGCGTCTCGAGGTCACTGGAACTACCCGGGTCATGCTCCCTTTTCCAGGATGCACTTTGGATAGGATGCATTTTTTTGCTCGAAACCGAGCGATGCATATTTATGAAACATGGTGGACTTGTTTACATAGGATCAGATTATGTTTATGAATTTTTATAGACTTCCCCTTTTTTTTCTACAAAACCGGAAGAGATGCCTCTACGAAACTTTTTGCACGTGCTCGCACGTATCTAAGCTACATCTCAGAATTTTTGTACAACGCCATCATCAAAATTCTCAAGTCGCGGATCCCGCGAAGGTTCGCATACCCGCACGGCGCGCGTCTAACGAGCCTCCCTCTCGCCTCGCGCCTAATAAATGAAAGTCCGCCGTGGGTTTCGAAGCGTGGCTCGTTGCAAGCTCTCCTCTCTCGCAGAGAGCGTCCTCTTACCGCTGAAATACGAGGCGCTCGTTCGACGGGGCTGGAAATCGCGAGGCGCGAAAACTCCCGGCCGTACATTTACTGGATCACGACGCGCCGCTCGTAATAGGGCTGCCAGTGTAAATGATCCGAGTCGAGCGAGCCAACAAGCGAGCAAGCGAACGAACGAACAAGCGAGTAGGGCAACGCGTGTTCACGTTCGCGAACGCCCACGATAATCGACATCCGGTACATCCAGCCGGGCAATTACCGCCGCGTCTTTTCTATCGGGTCACGTTGCGAGTAATGCCCCCGCTTATCTCGCTTACGTAAACAAATGAGCCTTGTTTAGACCGAAACGGACCGCGAATCGGTCCACGTCCGACTCGATACTCTCGCCTCCGATTCGTCGCGCCGGTATTTACGGCCGGCAATTAGGCACATCGCGTGCCCCGTTCATACGGAAGCGTCGAACGCTAATGAATCAATCCCAGATACTGAAATTAACAGGAACGCGAGCCGGACCGCTTTGTTCAGATCCCTGTGGCGAGGCGACCACCTATGGGACCACATAGGACACCGTGGAGTGCAGCCATTTTCTTCTTTTCTCAAGATGGTGTCCAGGAAACGTAGTTCATTTGGAATGTCTCCATTGAATTGTCTCCGAACATTCGTCCCCAAAAAATTCCACGAGAGCGAAGTAATTTAATCGTCGTAATCAAAATTGCAGAAGTACATCATTCTTATCACGCGGATTGCTTCTTGAACTCTTTCAGATCGTCCGTGAATCCCAATGACGTTGAACAAAATGAATTTTTAACCTTCAATTACTTGCACTCCATTTTCTACACAACTGATTACATGGAGCTTTACATCACTCTAACGTACGTACATTTGTCTGCGATGAAATAGCTACTTTAATACGAAATAAATATTTGCTAGTGTGGTCGACACCTTTGTTTATGCATGAAACATTGAATGTCAAGTTTTGAGATTGTGGATACTACACGCGAGTAATTAAGAGTTAAAAATACATGGAAGTGGTGTTCGATTCAAAGAACACGTGTTCTTGACGCGGATACAAATGGATTTTTACGACGCAATTTTCGACCACCAACGGCGAGGATTATTTTCGCTTAGCCGGGCGACGATCGCGCTATTATTCAGATTTCCCACGTAAGTCGCGATCCATCTTTGGCGGACAATGATCGTAGATCCATTCGGCTTGTGTATCGGGGCGAACAGGAATTCCTGTGCAGGAAGGTGCGCCGCGAGCGAACAACGCCTTTGTCTTTCGTGTTCTGCGGGCTGCAGTGCTCTGCACCGCTCTGCACTGCGCTGCATTGCGTTGAACTGCCCTCGACGACGCCGGCTGACTGCCTCCGTTTTGAATGCTCGGTGGCGTGCACGCGCGAAACCGGAGAACCTTAGCGGCGCGTAACGCACCGAGATTAATGCGTAACCTTTATGAAGCGCGACGCGAGCCATGCGTGGGCGTGCGGGCACCGCGTGCCGCTGCGATTGAACCCTTACACCGGGTTCAATGGAATCGCCTCGCCTGCGGAATCCTCGCGGATTCTTCCGCTTAAACGATTAGTTAACTGTGCCGAATTTTTTCGCGTTTCAACCCCTTCACACCACTCCTTGATCCAGTTCCCCGTAATTGGAAAGTTGCTGCTAGACTGTGAATGTTTATGTAAATACATATTTCGATATGCAAATATTATTTTGCATATTGCATATGGTTTCTACCATGTGCATATGCACATATACACTCAACGAAATTTCTATAAAGTCACTGTGCTTTGTACCTGTGCGAAATCAATACGGGCCTGTTTATGTACTTCTTTAAGGCCTGGTTTGCGTTGAATTTTTGTTCAGAAGGATTTAAAAGTTGTTGCGCACGTCTTGTTGTTACTGGGAGCTCCAATTCAGCTCGAAATTGTGCTGCAGTTTTCCTTCCCGTAGCCGCAGATGTCATTAATAATGAATGTCATCTCTTTGACAATATTTTAGTACCACCTTTAAAATGATTTTTGCCGTAATTTTCACGTAAATTGATATTATTATTAATCACAGTATATGACCGATTAATTTTCGTAGCAGTTGCGCGATTAGACCAGCCCATATCTTTACAAGCATCGATTGATGCTTTTTCTTCACTTGTTAGTACTTTTCCTCTCGGCATTCTAGTACACGTGAATCAAATTATAACAAACAGGATTTCTTCGAGTTTTAAAACTAATACTTTTAGAACATTCGCAGTTTTCTGTAGGTCTCTGCTCAGAATACAGAGAAACAGTCAGTGACTATAGAAACTTCGCACGCGTGTTCTGCACCACACAGAAGAAAATCAAAACTGACGTAAATCGTAAACATAGGTGTTCAGAGTGCGCAGTCCCTCTATCCGAGTGTTAACAAGGCACAAGACCAGATACGATAAGTCAGCAAAAATGGTGATATTTTTAAAATATCTATGAAAATGAAGATGACTTTATAGAAACTTCGGCCACTCTACATGCAATTGCAACAGCTCAGAATGTGTTGCAACAGACACGAGTTGCAAAAAATTTGACGTTTATAAAAGTACATTAACAAACTCTTCCAGCCACAATAAAGAGGCTGGAAACTGCTAGTTTATCCTTAACAAATCCAATGAAAATATTCATAGACTGTCTTGAACATTTAAGAGCTGTTCCCGATAAATGTGGTGATCAAATTCAGAATCCTGGTTTATGCGAAATATCTAAACTCGTTTTACGCGCATAAAGATCCGCACTCTAGTTATTACAAAAATAATTCGTTCCTCGTGTGTTTGACTAATGAGTTTTTACTATTTTTAGATGAGATCAAAATTTTGTGTGCCCACTAAAAGAGACTGTGGTTGAATAAAAATTAATGAAAATAATAAATTGTGCCAGGTAACACTAGGAAATTTTTAATGAATGTTTCCGAGGTTTCATAAAATGTTTAAACTTTGACCTACAATGTATCAATGTGTTCGAATAGTTGTAAATCGTACCACAATTGTGTTGCAAAGTATGCAGAGCAGAGTTTACTGTACAATTACACGGCCCATAAGAATGCGAGGTAATAATGCAACAGGTTGCACGGACAGTAAAATATTAAGGTGTTACATTGACGTGGAAATTAACATATAGGAAACATATTTCACTAAGATTAAATTGTACGCCTGTGCGCGATTGCCAGCAAATAAATTGCGGTGGAAGGGGTTAATGCTGATTACATCTCATAAATAATGCTCTCTGGCGAGTCACTTAGATCTCTGCTCCGGGATAAAGCGTTGATCTGGAGTGAAATCGAACCATGCGAGTACTAATATTTATGTTAATTGAAGATATACTGCGTTAGAGCTCTGCGTCATACCGAAACGATTTGTTTCTGCGAAATTATAGTCAAAGAAATTCTTTGCAGAACACTTCACTGTGTTAATTATGCTCTTTGCGAAATGTGCTGTGCCACATTATTCACAATATTGTTTACATTATTAAATATGTTGGTATCTAATCAATCCCAACAAAAACATCCTGTAAACGGGAGCCAAGTTCCTATGGTCGTAATAAAAGTTGTGAGATCAAACAAAATACGGCCAAGTTCATTAGCTTAGAAATACCTCTTGCAATACTGAAAAAAGCGTTTGTAAAAATTAGTTTAAAACAACACCTTTTATGGCCATTGGCTGAAAAAGTAACGGCCAAGTTTGAATAATTTAGCCCTCCATATAACTCTTTAAAAATTAAATAGCGTTCTTTTAAACTAATTTTTACAAACGCTTTTTTCAGTATTGTAAGAGCTATTTCTAAGCTAACGAATTTGGCCGTATTTTGTTTGATCTCACAACTTTTATTACGACCATAGGAACTTGGCTCCTATTTACAGCATGTTTTTGTTGGGATTCCGTAAATTTTTGTTGAAATTTCCTCAATTATCAAGTAGGTATCAAAGAAGAAAAATCCTTTTATAATCTGCAAGACAAAATCCAAACTCAATGTATCGAAGATTAACACTCTACCGGCGGCGCTCGGATCCGTCTGCACCGCGCCGCTATAGACGATGCTCGGTGCAGTTTCTTTTGTTTACGTTAGAGCTATTGTCTTTTTCATCAGTATTTGTTGCGACTTCGAAGATAAGAAAACGTATACTTATGTATGTTATGCTGCTGTGTTCTATCCTACGTACCTATTTCGTAATGGTTTTTTTTCCATACAACCCCTTTAGGGTATAATATTTCAAACTTTGATAATTATTCCTTTGAGTGTTTCTTATGGTGGATCTATGTAGCAAAGCTTGTAGGTCAATAATGGGAAGTACCCAAAAGGTTTTGATGATCGGTCAGTCAGTCAGTCAGTGACAAATTTAGCGATTTTTGAGGTCCTGTATCTCGGAACCTACTAATGTTGGAAGATTAATGTTTTGCCAATATTGAGACATGATAGCATTTAACAAGTGTACGAAATTACATCTCTCCATCTGCCTCGAGTGCCGAGTTACAAGCCTCTAAAAAACGGCTAAGTTGTTTCGTGTAAAAGGAGGTAGTGGGAGAACTTGGCTGGTGCACCTAGATTATTACACATTTAAGTATTATATGAGGCATTATATCAATTTCACATATCCCTAGAATGAAGAAAACATGTACAATTATTCTAGGTCGGAAGAAACGTTTAATTTTCATGTTAAAATAGCTCCGACTGCAAAAATTGTTAGAAGATAAACCGGTTAAAATTGTTTAAAGATAAACCAGACAAATAGCAGAGAATCTTAATTGGTTTCAACTTAAAGGTGCAATTTGTAATGTCAAAGTGCTGCGCATTTTCAAAACGAGAGAGGCGTGGAAGACAATTTGAACCGTGTCAAAGTTTAACGAGAGAAACATGTAAGCATGTTAACTAGTAGATCCGATAAAAGGATCGTTCGCAAAGAGCGAATTTGCATTTGAACTCTGTTGGAGCTTAACAAGATAAATAGAGGAGAATTTAAAAGCTCGTAATGGAAGATTGCTGGGAATTTTCGAAACGAGAGAAGACTGGAAGAAGATTTCGCGTGTCATAGTTTAACAAGACAAACATCCGAGAATTTTAATTGGCCTGTCCGATAAAAAACACGGTTGCAGAGGCGAGGGAATAGAGAGAACACTTAACAGTTTCGAGCGAACAGTGATTTACTAGGAACGAGGTTCCCGGATCGGTCAGTTCCAGCGATTTAACCTCGATGATCGATCTAGAGCCGAGGCCTTGCTCGCGAGAGAGCCAAGTGCCGAGAAACCTGACGAGCAATGAGCAAATGAACCACGGCTTCTTCTCGTGGAAATTAACGAGGATTCAAGGTCGCGCGGATCAACGCCGTTTCACGGCGCTAACATTTTTGCGCAGTTGCGCGAGCCTAATGGACGGCGAACGAGTGATTCGAGGGGCCTTTTAATTGGCCCCCCAGGCGGACGGTAATTGTTTTCTATTAACCTCGAACAACGCGTTTTAATTTGTCCCGGTGAGCGCGAACCTACCGCGACAGTTTAGACAGTCGAATTAAGATAAGAGTAATGGTTCCAGCCGGGGAACGGAATAATTGCGGTGCGCTGCGAGCGAGCGTGTCAATTCAGACACTATTATCCTCTAACATCCTTCGAATCATCCTTCATCCTCGTCCTTTCAATTTCATTTCAACTCTCAGAATCATTTTCTCGAATTAATTGGAAAAATGAAGGCGTACAATTAGACTGAGGATTTTTTTTCTTCGCTTAGTATGGACATTACGCTAGCACAGCAATGTTCTAAAAATGACAAAGGACTTACCGTTTGCGATGAAAGTCTCTTTTCTGTCGGTCGGCGAGTCCAAACTTTTGCATTCATCCGTGGGCGTGTTATCGTTGCTGATTTCGGCGTTCCTACGTAATATAATAAATGACAGAGTTAACATTTTCTGAAAAACACAGGGATAAGAGTATCAATATTGCGATAGAACAACTCGGTGAAATTCAAAAAATTCGATTTTTCAGTGTCAACAAACAATTTCGTCCCTCAGTTCTGGGAGACGTGTTTCTCAAAGCATTAATCAAAATTAGCAGCAGTTCCCATCGAAACAATAGACAGAGTCTGACGTGTCCAGAAAGAGTTCCCCCAAAGAAACGTTTAAAAATAGCTTGATAAATGAGCCTACAAGCAGTCTGAAGCGCCGCGAATCGTATAATCGTGGAAAGGGTCCATCATTTGGCGGGAACAAAAGTGGATTAAGCGAGTGGCAAGAAAAAGGGGGTGGCATCGGGATCTCTGGTGGGTCGCGTTACTCGATTTTCGCGGATCGAGTGGCTAAGTGGTCAATTAACTTTTTGCCCTCGCGGGATGACCCACATCCACGCGCGTTGGGGATCGATTGAAATTTTCGAAACGGCGCGGCGTGCCGTAGCCGTACCATTAGCCGGGCTTTAACCACAGCCCTCTCCTCTAGAAATTTCACTCTTTCACTTAAGCGACTCGCGTTCGAATTCGCGAGGATGTTCCGGAATGCTAATCGTTTTGCTTTCGATCTTTTTTTTGTTGTTGTTCGGGCTGAGCGCAAGCGGTGGTGCGTGTTCCGAGCATAATCTCCCCGGGTGCAGAGCGTGCGCTTCGAATTATTGCAAAAAACACATACACACATTCTTGGCTAGCGGCGTCCAAAACGTTTGGCTACAACGAATCTGCAGTGGAGAATCGAGCAGGCGTGGCTCGGCCATGCTATAAATACGTGTATAAGAGACCGTTTTGCAACCGTAAATCGTTCACAGGCATCCGAGTCGCGTCGGGACGCCGCGAATTCCTCGGAAAACGCGATTTGCTTACAATTAAAGAATACTAAGGCCGCCGACCCAACTCCGAGACCCCATAGTCGCTCGCTTAATGCTATGTCTGTTTCGATTTTTACGCGGCCAGTTGCTATAACGGGGCTATTGATCTTTCTTTAGCCTTCGCGCACTGTTTGGGTCCGTTTCGTGCATCGGAAAACATTTATTTTAGCCCTTTGCGGTCGGACGGCGACTATGGGGCGCCAACCAGAATTATCGGAACCAGTTTTGCAGTGCTAAATTTGTATGCGTTCCAGAAACTGGTCAAAAATTTAATCGGTGGAGGAAAATACGATCTCGACTTCATCTGCACAATATGAAAATGTTCTAGCCAGTTTCTTTTGAGTAGACTGTCCCTTTCCCGAAAGATTTCTAAGTACAGCATTTAATTTTTGACAGCTCTCTTTTCAGAAGCTAGATAATCAATAAAGCTTGGAATTATTCTCGTATCGATACTAATATAACAGATGCAGATTTTATTACGATACCGGTGACACTGGTTAGTTAACGGTTGAAGCAAAAATGAAGGAGACGAAGTGATAATGATCTAGGACCTTAATTCTTTAACATTTCATAGTCATGGTCTCCTGCGCAAAAAAAAAGACAAATCGTGTAAACGACACGTCATCCGCTATTAATCGTGGTCACGATCGTCCGGATCATAATTCCTCTTATCTACGATTCCAGATTTTCCTCGTTGAATCCGTAATGGAACAGATCGCAACATTTGTTTGTAGCGGTGGAGAGATAAATATAATACATTTTTAACGTTTCACAGTTTTGTAGAAATACTTGCAGCGACAGTAGCGATAGTGTTCGACAAAATATATATAACGTATTTCGTCTATTGTTCAATCACAATTTTGATTTACTATAATTATTCATACTCGCGAAAGAAGCTCAACTTCATTCAATGCCAATTGTTTGAAAACCTTCGTATAAATATATCTGATTGCACAGCTTCTGCATTATTGACAGTCAATCGACTACAGATCTTCATCTCTATGGTAAATGTATAAAACACAAGGATCCATGCGCATTAACAAAGATCGATATCACGTCACGTGTACAACGAAGAATTTCATGGTCGAAACAAAATCTCTGTAAAACAATGTACGAAGAACGAGAAATTAGCCGCAAGATTAATTAGATCCTTGCTTCAACTAGAAAATACGTCATTCAACACTGACTAAATAGAACAGAACACGCTCCCACCAATCAGAAACTCCTTAAATGTCCGCAAAATTCATCTACTTCAACTACTCTCAACCACCTACCAATCAACAGACGAAATAATCCACTCTCAGTCCCCTAAACGCCTCTCAAACCCCATCTACGATCGTTTACCGACACTCGCAAACCACAAGGGAAACTTACGCAGTAGTATACTCGAGCGAATTCGTTTCCTCCTCCTCCCCAATGGTCGCCAAATTGCTCTGCCAGTAGTAGTCATCATCACTCTCGTCGCTAGTAGTATCATCATCCTCGACGCTGTCCCTCTCGTTCCTCCCTCTGTCCTCTCTCAAACCGCGTGCATTACGATTAACCTCGTTCAACACCCTATACGAATCATCCTGATCATTCTCACAGGTTCTGAACCCGTTCTCCTTAACAGGCGAACCAGAATCACCCGTATCCGAACTATCATCTCCAATCGACTGTCTATCTCCCAGTTTATCAACAGGTTCATTGAATCTCGTGGTAGCTTCGTCACTGTCCTCCTCAGAATCCTCCACGTCCGTTGATAGCGTGACCATAGTCCTCAATTCAGGTTTCGGCCTCTCGCAGGCTTTGATTCTTTCAGACTCTATAGTCCCAGAGTCCTTCGCAAAATTAGACCTCTCCTCCTCCGCCTTTTCAACGATTCTATCCTTTTTCTCAAGATCAATGCATCGCTGAGGAGAGAACGATTTTGCTTTCCTGATCTCGATGATCTCTAGCACCTTATTCGTCCGGAGGTTATCGTCTTCTAGGGTGTCAAAGCTATCAATTGATTCTGTGTCCTCTCTGTCTTCGACGCTCTTAGCCTCCTCTACTGTCTTCTCTTCGGATCTTCTTTTAACGCATTCTTCATACTTCGAAGTAGGAAGGTCAGCTTTTGAAGGAATAGGTTCTTTCTCTTCAAGACTAGCTTGTCTAGCTTCAGCCAGAGGAGGCAAAGTCTTGGTCTCAGACCGAGGAGCCACCGTGGGTGGTGGTGGAGGCGGAGGTGGTCTCTTTCGCCTGACTTTGACGTCTCTTCTGGGCAGCGGTTTAGGTGGCAGGATAGGCGCCTCCTGCTGAGCATCGTTCGTTAATTTCGACTTCTGAGGTGACTGCTCCCTGTCGTTGCTGACAGGTTGATTCACGCTGATCCTGTTGACGTGGTTCCTAGCGGGCAGAGGCGGAGGGTTTCTGTCTGAAGAAGAGGTCTTCTCCGGCGAGGATTTAGGGTGATGATCGAGTCCGCCGTTGACGCGTTCCACGAGCTCCACGTCGTCCTTGATGGGCTTGAAGTGCGTGGAGGAGTCTGCAGCAAGATCCGCGGTGTAGAAGAGATCTGGCCTGGCTTCGTGGCCGTAGCTCAGGGGAGCATCCTGGAAACTCAATGGCGGCTGGAACGTGATCGTCTCCTCGATCAGAACAGTGTTCGGTGCTACGACAGCGGTGATCCTCTCGATCTCCCCTCGAGATTCGACGTGGGTCACCGCCTCCGAGCTGGCCAGTCTGCGCAACAGGTAGTCGGGAGGCGTGGACGAGTAGTCCGCCTCCAGGTTCTCCAGGCAGAGAGCTTTCGACAAGTAGTCCCTCTCGCAGGATCTGTCCACCTGATCGGAATCGGTCCGAGAGAATTCGGGCTGCTCGGACGTTGTCGACGCGGTCGAAGCTGTCGAGATCGTTGACACGCGATCGGATGTTGAGAACCGGTCGATCACCGTGGATAGAGAACTTCCGGTGTCGTCGGATGTGCTGCCGTGCGTCGAGCCGCACTGAGAACGGGCGTCCAGGTACACCATCGCTTCCGGAGGCTCCTGCAATTGTGCTATTGTTATTATCGAGGTACGAGCGTGTGGGTGGCGAGCGGAGAAAGTGTTCGTTTAGGTAGTTGGATAAAATGATTGACAATGCGGAGGATGTTCTTAGATGTTGAACAGCACACTTTAAAACGATACATGCAATCTTTCTCCCCAAAGCTACAGCAATTCAAAGACAATCATCCCCTTGATAGCCAATCCCCAAATTCCCTGGTCTCTATCCACAATTTCCAAAATTACAGTGTACTCTACAGAGTGTGCCGTTCTTTTCTCGAGTAGAGAATCCAACAATAATGACCTGTTTCGATTTCGCGAGCTCTGGCGAGCGTTCCTTGGGCGACCCCTTCGGCGTGTCCTGCACAGATCCATTGCAGCTCTTCGGCGAGGACTCGCAGCTCTCGTAGATGCTGGACTTGCTGTCCAGAGGGCTGATGGCCGGCTGGGATCCAGGAGAACTGTTCTGAGAGCTAGCTTGAGAGCTGGCCTGAGACCTGGTGCCGCTCCAGGACTTTTTCACTGGACTGGGATTGGCTTCTCCGTCGGCTAAGCCTCGAGCTTGTCTCAACTTTCGAGGGGGCACCGGAGGCGGCGCCGATGGCAGTTCCGGGGGCACCTTGCTTTTCTCCGGAGGGCTCTTTTTCTCGGCGCTGACCACCTCGGGCCGCAGTGCCCCCCTGCACCTGACCATTAGCTTGATCACCAGCTGCGACTCCTTCAATCGCCTCACGCAGTCCAGCCGAGTCATGTGTGTCACTGGTACACCGTCTATCGAGAGTACCTGGAAAAGAGACGCGGTAACGTGACCGGTGTGTTGCGCACCTCAAGTGTACGTGATCCGGATTGTTTCTTGCGCAGGGAATGCGCTGCAAACAAACCGCACCGTGTTTCGAACAGTGTCTACTAACTGGACGGAACCAAACATGTCCATTGCGAAGAGAATGTACTGGATAATCGGACACATGCTTTTATAATGGACGATTGTCCATGTTAATGGGATTGAACTACCCTGTTCGATTTTTGTTGAAACTGTGTGAGCAGGGTGCACTATTATAACTAGACTGCGGTTTTTATGTACAATTTCAAATATAATAAAGATTAAGAGAATTTGAAAACATGAATTTACACTGTTTTCAACGTTTTAAAATTATTAAAGAATGAAAGAAAGTCTAATTATAACTACATTATTGGGTGATTGCCAATGTTCCTGTCCAAATGTTTGATTTTTAAACCGAACACGAACTTTGACAATCGTATGACATCAAGTAGAAGGAATTAGAGTTGAAAAATATAAAAATGTGATTTTTTACAGCTAGCTTCGATCTCTCTCTCTCTCTCTCTCTCTGTCTCGCTATGCGCCACAGTGTTGCAGTCGCATTCGCAGACGCGATTGGCTCTCCTGAGAATCGTAACGCAGCAACTGGGTCTCGAAAATTATAGGCAGCCGTCGCGCGACACGTCGCGTGACAGTTTTCCTTCCGGTTAATTAAAATGCTTGTGTGTGAGAACGATTTAGCTGTTTTCTCGTGGAGGAGAACTTGTTCGTGATCATTGCCGGCTATTAGCCGTGATGGTTCATTGACTCCCGTGACAGCATAGGTAGATGACCGTGTTATGATAGAGGTCGACAGTTAACGATAGATTTCTGGAGAATTTCTAGTGTCCCGGTAAAATTTCTATCTTCTCAAACCCTCTGAATGAAAAGAACAGAAAGTATCTCCCCATCTTAAACCGTCCCAATATGAATAATTGGGGAAAATAAAATTAGCAAATGCGAAAAAAGCTCACCTCGTCACCCTCTCCCAAAGTGCCCCACGAGCACTTGGCTCTGCTGGCAGGACTCTGCTCGGCGCAGCTCTGAACGAACAGCTTCCTGACCCTCTCGGACGTCTTATTCCCTCCCTCGAACTTGAGTCCGAATCCTAATCGTTCTCCAGGCAGCCTGAACACCTCGACCTCCTCCTCGAGAGGTCCGTCGTGCCCATTCGCCTGTGTCTTCGAGTTAACAATTTGCTTCTGCTCGTCCTCCTTTTTCCCTTGTCCGATCGACAGCACCGTGACGAAATTCTCCGGCGGAGGTTGGCTCTCGACATTGACCACCGTGACGAAGTCCTCGGTTGCAGACTTGGCGACGTCCATTTTCCGGGCCGATCCTAAAGCGTTCCATTCATCGCAAGCCCGCTGATCTTTACACTCCGGAATGCTGGCCACTCCCTGAAAGCAGGTCCAACGCATTGTATAGAACAGTGGCGTAATCGACGACCACGAGTTTTCCCTCGAACATCGAGGGAACTTCTCTCGTCCCGCCGATTTCGTTCGTCTACATTCAACGCTCTCGTAACGCGAAGCAAAAATTCCATCTGATTTGTACTAATTTCAAGTTTCTTCTAATTCTCAATCAAGTTTCTTATGATTAATAATCGCGGTAACAGGAGGGGTGACTGTACCACGGTTTTCTTCGCGTTTCCCCGAGAGGCTCGTCGGACGAGGTCGTTTACCGCTTTCTCTATTAATTCGATTATAACACGAGCGACTTCCGCTGTGGCGTAAGAAACGATATAGACGACGCGAGGGAGCGGTTATCGCGATCGTTGGATCACTTTTTTACGATCGGCGCGGACTCGTAACAGAGATACCGCCGGTAAAAACTGAACCGACGAACCGAGGCGACCGCCTACTGGAAAAGCTAAGTAGGAAATCTTCCGATTCGTGGTATTCGGAAAATAGGACACAGCAAACGTCTTATTAGTCTGTATTACGCAAGACGATTCATTGCTGTACGAATGAAACTGCTGTCGCTATTCGAAAGAGGAGCAATGACCAATAGAGGTAAAAAAGATTCACGAATAATGCTGTAAATGGTCGTAAATCAATTATGTAATAAAAATGACCCAGCATCCAGGAATAGATTAAATTCATTAAAGGCAGGGACCAAAAATAACAGTTATTATAAAATTTTCTACGATAAAAATCATCAATAAACAGTTGATTATTATCGAAATTTTAGATAATGTATTGTACATAAAATATAAAGAAAAAAATTCGAAGAACAAAATTATTAAAAAATATCAATTTTTAGACTTTTTGGTTACAAATAACAGTTATTAGTGTTCGAAAAATTGGATCCTCCTCGACAACTGTTATCGATGAAGAAAAACTGTTTCGATTTCTCAAAGCAGTTATCGATGGGAGAAGTTCATTTCGATCGCTCATAACAGTTACCGATGATCGAATTCCTTTTCACTTGTTCATGATACTTATTCATGAGAAAATTCATTTTGGTTGCTTATTTATTGAGTTGTATACTCTTTTTCGGATGGAGCAAGCCTGTGAAATTTATTGAGAAAGTTTCGTACAACAAGACGAATCGACAGACCATAAGAACAACACAAAACCTGTTTGTTTGTCACATTAAATTTTAGTCGTGGCAATTAATTTCATGAATAAAAAATTTATGAAATAATTGATTGTCTACCATTTGAAAGTTGTACTATTTAATAATTACTATTACAAATTTCCTTCATGAATAACTACTATGAGCGATCGAAATGAATTTCTCTCATTCCTAACTGTCATGAGCGACCGAAAGAAATTTATTTCATCGAATAACTGTTATGAGCCATCGATATAAGTTTCTCTTATCGATAACTGTTATGAACGATCGAAATAAATTACTCATTGATAACTGTGATAAGTAGAGACTGCGGTTTTTATGCATTTATGAGAAAAAGGGGCACGTACAATTTAAAACAGTGGAGGTATTAAAAAGATTTAAGGCCACCAGTATATTAGTTTCATCTTAATAAGATAATTGAAAGAAGGAAGACATTTTTCTTTGGCTCCTGTGTCTTGCAATCAATGCAAACGTTTTTTATTTTGCATAGAGATCCGCAGTCTAGTTATAAGTGATCGAAATGAATTTCTCTCAACGATAACCTTTACCAACAAGAGAAAACATTTTCTCTCGGTTACTTATAATCCTTATTTGTAACCAATACGATTTTAGTCGCTGAAATACTTGTTATTCTATGACTTCTTTTCTTGTTGGTTATAACAGTTATGGTCCCTGATTAAAAGGTCCCGAACCATTTGTCTTTGATTTAGCAAGACACTATTAATCCCTTTTTTTGCAGTCGGAGCTATTTTAACTTGAAAATTAAACATTTCTTCCGACCTAGAATAATTCGATTGTATATGATTCGTTGTATGGATATGAAATTGATATACATAATACTTAAATGTGTAGTAATTGATTAGATACCAACATATTAAATAATGTAACCAATATTGTGAATAATGGTAAATACAGCAATTTTGTTTTTCATTTTAAGCTGTTCGAAGTGTTAAACGAAAGTATTATTGGATCGTCGGTTTCTATAGAAACCTTCCTATAGGCAAAGAAGATCGAGAGGATCTGAAAGAATAGATCGGCGTTGTTACGGAGGATCGTCTTGCGTGCGCGCAGAGATTCGCCACGCAGAAACTTCGCGGATTGACACGAACCGGTGCGGCTTTAGCGAATAGATGCCGGCAAACTGTGTCACGTAGCGTAGATCTTCCCGGACGGTCATTAAGCGCACCTTAACTACATGCCGGCGCAACTCGCGTGACCAACTTAACGCGGAACTTTCATGTTCCCGCAGCGATCATTCGTTTTCCCGTCTGCCCGCGTGCTCTCCTACAATGCGATCAAGGTGCAAATCGCGAGCAAACATAAATACCAGCGGACGTGAATCGAGAGTCGATTTATTATTACACACCGATTTATTGAATGTTTACGGTCGTACATCTACTGTCAGCGAAAGCATTGCTACTGCTGCTTCTAATCTGCTACCAACAAAGCATTCTTATTGTTTAATTGTTTACTCTTCCGAGGCATTTGCATTGTTCATAAAATTGAGCAAATCTTTCAACTTGTTGCATACGAGATTGCTTCGTTAGAACTAATTTCAACGTAAATCATTTTCTACACTTACGATTTATTGACTGTAACGTGACACACACGATGTTTAGTTAAGTTATAGGAGAAGTCTCCACAACACAACTTATACCTTCTAAGTACCTTTTTGTACGCCCTGCTCGTATACCTGCTGACATACACGATGTAACTACATGAAACGCTCACAATGATACAGAATCTACATTTCTTTTTTTTTTATTGAACAGTTAGAACCTCCAATAGGAGGTTATTCTGCAGTCTATATCACATTCATAATATTACAATGAAAGCCTTATGCTAATGTATGATTAATGTAACAAGTAAATATCAATTGAAGGCACTTAATTTGTGGTGGGCGTGATAGTGGTGTCATATACATAATTCACGATCTTTCAAGAAGGAACATAAGACCTTACATACAGTGTTTGTAGGTATGTAGAGTAGAACGTTGCATGACATGTGAAGAAAAAAAACCCTGTAATCTCAGGTTATGTATTTTCAATCTGTGAGCGTCATGTATAGGACATTGCCGAAGCACACGCGTGCTATCTTTAATTTCTCGTGTTAAGATTAAGCTAGCGTGTAAACTCTGTGTATGTAGTGTGTAAAACATACCTTCTGCGAGTATGTAAACAGAACATAGATTGACTTTAGTTCAACGAGTTCTCTTAATTGGAAGGGAAACACATAATTCGACACAAACAAAATGATAGCACACTGGAACTGAGTTTACATATTCTTCATTCAGATAATGGGTCGTGCCAAAAAGATTAGTGAAAGCGAAATTAGCAGAATTTTAGCTCTGAGAAAACAAAAGTTGTCTATTACTGAAATTGCAAAAGAAGTTAGTCGCAGTCGAAACGTTATATATAATTTGCTGAAAGATACAAGTGCATATGGAAAGAAGAAAAGTACAGGAACGCCAGCAGCATTATCTGAACGCGATACACGAGCAATAATACGTGCTGCTTCCGATTTCTGTGCTACTGCAAGGGAGACTTGTACAAGAATCAATGATCAAGCACCAATTTTTCCAACAGCCACCAAAAAGTTCAAGGCAAAACTGATAGAAAATGTCGAAGGAAATAAAAGGAGTGCGAGGACGAACATTATTTCACGTTTCGCGTGGCACGCAGCAACGAAAATAAGAAGAGAAAGGGAAAAGGAAAACTGAAGGAGCAAGGTTGGAAAAAGGGAAAAATCGGTCGCCCATTTCTCCAGTGGTCTGAAGAGAGATCTCTTCTCACGATACGGGGAAACATTTTCCAGAGAGATTCCTCGCCGCTGTCCCGACCAATAAGTCTTCGAGGGTCGACGCGGTTGCTTATTCACCGCCTCCGTTCGTTTTCACTCATCAGCATCGGCGATCGTCTAACGATATGTATATTGCCGGTCTCGTCGCGAGAAAGTACGCTCGGTTTCCAAGGGGCGGGAGGACGATATCGTCCTTTCGTGTTCCCCTCTCGCCCTCCCTCAATATTGCGCGATGGAACGCGCGAGTAGAAAGTAGATTGACCTCGGGTCATCGGCTGAACATCATCGGACTCCCCCGAAACTAGCCGGTCGATGATTTTTCTGAAAATCGAAAGTCCTCGTGCACCACCTGCTGACAACCGGTCCCATAAGTCACCACAAGGTATTTCCCGACGACTCCACCAATGAATCTTTAATTGCACCTTGTCTGAAATCGATTTTTACACGGAAAAATGGCCGGTTGTTCGTTGAATTCCATTTTTAATGATTGGAAACGTGAAATTAGTGTCGATGAATAATAATTTTAAGCGAGTTCTCAATTCGCTCCAACAGTGGACCAGCGTGAACAGAATTTGGTGATCGCAAACAGACTTCTGCATATCTAAATAAGAGATTCCATGACAAAGTTCCTTTCTCTGCCGTAGAAAGTCTCGCGATCATTCCTTAGCGCTTTTTCTGGACGCGGTAGATGTTCTATCGCAGCACGAGACTTTCAAGGGTCTTAAAGGTGATAGAAAACGATCTAACCTCTCTATCTGGCTTGCATTAGACTGCCTCGAAGTACTTCGTGGAATTCCTCGCCAATAAAATGCCTCTCGAGGCGGTGGCAATCATTTTATTGCCGCTGTATCGTTTTGTAGTTCCTTAGTTTCTTCCTCGGAATCTCGGCTGAAATCACTCGATCAATAACGCTGATGATTTCCAGCAAATCGTCCGACTCTCCCATCTGTCAACTAATTTTCGAGTTGCTACTTTGTATAATTTATATCTCCCATAGAAGAATTTTATGACTGTATCTAGAGCACACATAATTTCGTAAAATAATGGTCGCACGACAATGAACCTGGACTCAATTTAAAGCTTTAAGGCCACCAGTATATTAGTTTCATCTTAATAAGATAATTAAAAGAAGGAAGACATTTTTCTTTGGCTCCTGTGTCTTGCAATCAATGCAAACGACTCAATTTAAAGCTCGAAGCTTCTGCTTCCACGGTTCATCGGTCATTTTCTCTGAAGGTGTCTCAGTATGACATAACAGGAGGAAAGCGGAAGCCGGACCAAAAATCCGCGTCACCGACAATAATCGTCGTCTCACGCTTTCGTGACTTTGTCAAACGATCGCGTCCGAATTTTCCTAGTTCGGTTGACTGGCTTTATAGCTTTCGCCAGGACGATTTTCCGCGAGGCTACATAAATAGTGGTTCGTCAAGCGATCCCTTTCACCGGATCGATATTATTCGCGGGCGAAGACATCGCGGGGGCGTCTCCCTGCTCAAGCTTTACGTAATTGAACCGTAAACTGGATTTAATGACAACGCTAGACTCGCCGACCGCCGTTCCAGGTATCCTGGACAGCGTTAATCCGGATTGCAAATACCGTAAGACCTGGATACGTGTTATCCGAGTGCCCCACTGCTTTCCTGTTTCCCTCTTTTATGCGAACCGAGCCGCGATAGTCGCGAATGCGGATGATGCGCTGCCGCAATTCCGATTAGAGATCGCTTAAAGGCGTTCGACATTAACAGGCCTGTTTATTGGTCGAGAGAGAGTGCTGGTGAATTGCAGATTTTACGTGATTTTAACACGTGCGCTGACTACCACGCCTAAGCAATAAGAAATATTTTTTGGAATATTGAGATTAACCTTCAATGTTTATTTCGCTCAATGAATCAGTTCGATTTCATAAAATTTTGAAGCTGCTGCCCGGCTGTGCGGAAATAAATTTCTCCGTAGCATTTGTCACCTAAATCTTCGCAGTCTGTTTCTTGTGTATATTAATTCCCCGGATTTGTTTGTATTATTTGTTATCGGTGAAAGACGAGTCTTACTCGTCGACAGTGATTGATTATCCCAGTGGATATTTCTTGATCTATTTACGCAGCTAAAGGTTCTCGCGCCGGCGTAATGCGTCGAATTGTTTTTATTCGCTTGTAATTGTGCTCACGCGAGCATTCTCCTCCGGAAAGTTACCTAGATAACAGGTTCGAGAACGCTCGTTTCTTCCTGGGTAACCATCATCCGTTGTTCGGACCACTCGAGAATCTGTTTTTGCAATATCTTTCCGAGGCTTTGACAAAATTTATTAGAAACACACACAATTTGTACTTAATTATTTTTCCAAAGAGCACAATTCAGTTTCGCAAAACATTGGAACAGTTTCCAAGTCATACTACAATTTCAATATCATACTACATTCTAAAAGATCGGAATCATACAATCTCTGTTCACTATTCAAGAACACGTTCGAAACAACAGTGCTGGAAAATTAGATCAAAGGAGTTTGAGGCAGTAGTTTCGCGAGGTCAATTTCGAATGGTATTGCGAGAGTAGCTCGATCGCAAAAGAAATCGCGCGAAATCTGCGAGGAAGGATTGCGGCTCCCGAGGCGGCGGCGGTGTGTGTATGAGGGGGAAAAAATGTATTCATGGGGGCAGGTGAGACGGAACGGGTCGGGACGGGTCGGGGCGGGTCGGTGGAAACCGAAGAACCATACAAGTGCGCGTAACGGAATTCGTAGCCGGAGGGCCGAGCGCCACATTCCCTCGATATGCTGCCTCTCTCGGGACGAGAACACACAACCGCACACCAGCAGCCTCGTGAAAATATTACGAAATCGTGTTCCGATTCGCGGGACAAGCCCGATCGATTCGATCTCTGCCCTCGATACTTCGATCCGCTTCAAACTTGACACAGAAACCAATGGTGCACGATCGAAAACAACCTGATCTACCGACACACGCCTCTTCTCCTAATTCTTCAAGGGATGCACCGCGATTTTTATCAGCTAATTTCCTCGCGGCTCTCTTATCAGACTGTGCCAATTTTCATTTCCTACATCCTCAAGTTTACATTAAAATTTTTTCTTTTTTCTGGAGACACTTCATTTTTCTTGACAGATCTTAATCAATTCCCCTTGTCCTATTTGTTCAAGCGATGCACCACGATTTTTATCAACTTCAGCTAATTTCCTCACGACTCTCTTAGCAGACTATGTCTTCAAATTAACATCAATTTGTTCATTTTTCTGGAGACACTTCATTTTTCTTGATAGTTCTTAATCAATTCTCCTTCTCCTATTTGTTCATGGGATGCACCACGATTTTTATCAACTTCAGCTAATTTCCTCACGAATCTCTTAGCACACTATGTCTTCTTTGCAAAAATTTTTTCATTTTTCTGTAGGTGCTTCATCTTTCTAAGCCTTTCTCTTTTCTGCAATTACGGAGGGCCTGCACCATGATTTTTATCGACTTCAATTTTCTTAGTTCAGATTTTCATTTCCCACGCCACCCCAAGTTTGACCAATTGTGCAATTCTTTCCTTCCCTGTTGCAATTTTCTCATGGACGCTATACTTTTCCAAACACACCTGAGAACCCACGCCCTTCCGTCTTTTCTCATAACAATTCAGTGAATGCGGTATGCTATTTATCGACTTCGGGCAATTTCCAGAGTTGTGCAAATTTTCATACTCCACGCCCTAAAATTTGCATCGATTTCGCCATTTTCCCGTATACGCTACACTTCTCTAAACATCTCCGAATTGTGCTGTATACTTTTTCATACTTATCAAGACAATTTTTGTCTTCCGCACGAGATAGTGAAAATTTTCATTTGCCGATTCTCCTATCTGGATTAAATCGATATCTTTCTACCTGAATTAAATCGAACTCCGCCAACCTGTTCAGTATACAGTCGAGATATCACGTGATCCAAAACCATACTTCCTGCCACCATAAACCAGGAATCCCGTCCCGATGTCCTTGTTCCATCGCAGTAGACTAGATCTAGTAGCAACGATATACGATATAAATATCTTGATGCTTACGTTCGACTACGTTGTTATTAATACAGTACCGTTAACATCGTTCGATTAGAACCAGCTTATCGAAGCTCACACCCTCGTGTCTCTCGTTAGCAATGTCAACGTCTTTCTCGCTTCGTTCTGCATTTTCTAATCGGCAGACCGAGAATCTTTATGCATTCAAGGGCAACCGGTAGCTGCTTTGATAACGGTCTCCGCATCTCTCTAATATGCAATCGAGTGCATATCTGTGAAACCTTCGAGAAAGTCATAAATAGATTCCGGATTTTTACATTTATTGATGACACTTATACCTTTAATAATTATACAACAGAACTTTTAACACTAGGTTTTTTAAAAACGTTCACATTTTTCATATACGTTCAAACAAAAATAAGTTTGTTAAATAATTCTTTATGCGTACAAGTTTACGATCTCGATAAATTAAAAGTATTACAAACACATAATTTTAAACATAAACCCAATGTTTTTAATGTTTTCACTGTCCAGCATTCGATCAACTAATTTTCATAGAAATGCATTTTCATAAAAATGCATTTTCATAAACGCATAAAATCCGCAGTCTATTCGCGAGTCATCACAACAGAAAACAGTCTGGCCAATTTTCCATCCGCGAGAACATTCGCCGGCGAATTTGAGCCACCAATTAGCTTCACTTTCTTGGAAATTCAGTCTGCTAATTGCTCGGCTCGCATTGTTCGGGCCGCTCGGCTAAAGTATGTAAGTAAGTAAGTAAGTAAGTAAGTCATTGGACCGCGAGATACCGGCGCGACCAATCTGATTCTTCCGCGAAACGGGAGCAATTAATATTCGTCCGCGTGCAACTGCTCCGTTCGCGATAATCGTGTTTGGCTCGCTCCAAAACCACTCCTCGGGATTAGCAGAAAGAAACCGATCGTTTCAAATATGTCGGTTCTCACGGAGTTCGCCGGACAGTTCCATAGCTGGTTTCCGCGTGCAGTAGCGCTTACGGTCTGGTCTCGTTACCGTAAACGACAGTGTAGTACTGCCATCGAGAATGCGCTGTCCTACCGCTGACAGTCAGAAACAGTTCGCGTTTTTTCGCGAGTCGCGATCCCTCTACTGAAATACGCTCGCGCGTCGCGTCGCTTCCTCGTGCTTGTTTGTAAATCGACGGGCGGCCGCCTAATCGAGCATTCTGCCTGATTTCCTCGGTCGAGTCTGCGTCAATACGTCTGCCGTGCTCGCTGTAATTAAATTTCGTCCAACCCATTCGCGAAGGGCGCGTACAAACGTCGAATGCGATCTTGTCGTTCGTATAATTGTAGCCTGAGACTCTAGCAATGTGACGTCTGTCACATACCAGTAGTATGAGACAGTCGGTTCTTGATAGTCGGCGTTTGATAAGTACCTCGTGTTTGCGGAGAGTTAAATTGACACAAAATTATTTTTAGTTGTGGGTTTAAGGTTAAGTTTAAGGTAGACTCGTTCCCAGAATTGGAAGGGTGCGAGATGCGCTTCTCGTTGCTAGATAATGCAAAGATGGGGTTTTTCAATAGCCAAAAGCGCTACATAAAGGAAATAGTACGTAATTAGTCCTCTTTTGTTTTTGAATGCGGTTAAGGGGGCAATCTCGTTTCCAGGACCTAAAAACCGCAAAGATAGGGTCTTCCAGTAGTCAAAAGCGCTGGATAAAGAATCAATCTAGGCCGCTGTCTCCCTCAAAAGTCCTATTTCTACGTTTACGAGGCGTAATTTGCATTATTCGACAGCATGCAGCTGTCGTGGCTTTATGAATATTATCTCCCGAATAATGCAAATGATCGTAAACGTAAAAATAGCAGTTTTAAGGGCGACTGCGGTCTAGATTGATCTTTTATCTAGCGGTTTTGACTACCGGAAAACCGAATCTTTGCATTATCGAGAACCACTACCCCCTTAACCACTTAACGCACCAATTAAAAATTCAAAAGCGATCATTTTCCCACCAATTTTTTTTATACCAACGAGTATATTCGGCTGTATTTATATAGAAAACCAAAACTGCAGGTCTCACGAGTTATCTCGGGCGCACGGAAAAAGATCGTTTTCTTAAACCGGACTTAACCCGTCGAGTGCGCTGAGAGGTTAAGCGTTGCAAAAATGGAGAATCCATGTATGACCGAAATGATGATCATTGGATAGGGCCGTTGGTAGGATCGAGGGCTTCGAGAGAGGAAATTAACTGGCGATCGGAGACGGTTTGCCCTTGAAGGGAGCCCTCTAACTGTGCCTATCCGCCTTGACACCCAAAACTGTACCGCATCCTAATAAATGCATGGCTTGATTACCGTCGAGTAATCGGTTTGTCAAACAACCGGGACAGCCGAACCTGCTCCGCATCGATAAGCCGCTCGAAACTGACCTACAAGTTCTACCTCCACGTATACACGAGCCGCAGGCTACAACTTCTCACCATTCTGGCCACGGTCTAACTCGAACCGACGTATTCTACTTTTAGTACCGTCCGATCGCCTCTGGATCTTTCCTGGGAGAGATCAGGTAGAATACTTCACACAAGAAAATACCACTTTTAAAATCATGACACTACCTATCGAATCTTCAGATTGAAGAACCGAGACACAGTGTTGAATAATGTTCAAAATTGTTCGACTTTCTGTTCAGTGTCGGTAGATTGTTTTAACCTCTTAACTGTGGAATTTAGTTGTAAAAATTAAAATTAGTAAATATGAAAAATCAAGCACTGACGAGTGTACACGTCGAACGCAGTTAACTGGTTAAAAGCAACTTTTAAGTGCACTTTACATCGACACACTTCCAGTCAACTGTAGCAGACCGAATTTAAAGTAATTTTCACCGATTCACCTCTACTTTCCTTCAATTATTATCAGACCCTTCATCAGTCGTACTTCCTTTCTCAAGAAATATTTTTAATGTGATATATGTGAGGCATACAATTTGACTTTATTCAATGGTTCGTTCTACAGCTTATTTGAAATACTACTTTGTTGGAAACTGTACCCGTCCCCTGAATCTTTGCGATTCTACCAGCGCGCCGCTATGGAATGAGAATTCTAATCGCGATCCTCGCCTCGACCTTCTCGATCTAAACGGTCCGAGGTAGAATCTGGGCGCGTGATCCTCTCGGTATTCCTGCGCTAATAGTTCAATGACATTCCGGCAACAATTCGGAATTGTTCTCTTCAGCGATGTGTTCTGCCAATTTCTAGTTGCTATTTTGCTGGTGACTATTTTTAGTGCGCATTCCAGTGGCAATTTTTAGCGGAAATTTTGCGTGGGAATTTTCAGTGGTATTTCTTTTACTGACAATTTTTTATGGCAATATTTAACCGTCATTTCCAGTGGTAATTTTTAATGACAACGTTTAGTGAACATTTGTAATGGCAATACTTTTAGAGACAATTTGTGATGGAAATATTTAATGGTTATTTCAAATCGTAATTTTTAAGGGCAATATTAAATTATTCTTTCCAGTGGTAATTAT
>CM052283.1:1628456-1645602 GCA_028455765.1 Lasioglossum oenotherae | reverse complement strand
TCTTGGACAATGTTTATTTTGAATAAATATCCGCACTCTAATGATAAATAATTATTTCTGTTTATTACTATTCCTCAAAGAAAGTGAAACACTGTTCGTGTAACTTTGTTTTCGTGCTTCTCATTTTCTACAGTAATTCAGCCTCTGGTTCGAAAGGATGAAAATCCGATTCGGTGTACTTGACCAACCTGCTCCGATCATTATACTCGCATTGATCCGATCAGCAAAAAAGAGTACACTCCATTTTTATTTTATCATTAGCGCGCTCATTATCCCTTATTCATCGCAGTGTCAGCGTCCATGGATGTCTGCATCAAAACAGAATCTCAAAGCTCGACCTAATCTACTTGACCAACCTGTTCCACCTGTTAGGTTGACATTCGTGCGACTAGTAAACGTAAACAGTGTTTACGTTGCGATCCTCGAGACAACATTTCTGAGTCATCACAATTTCTATGTATACCTGTGATCTGTCTAACACGCAGTCTTTCCGATAAAATATTCTACTTGATCTATCTGATTTCCCTGATTTATGTGACGTACATGCTTCATCCGTCAGCCTCTAATATCTACGATCTGGCCAGTCTGACCTAGCCGGCCTAATCTACTTAATCCATCCACTCCATCAGTTAGGTGAACATTCGTCTAGTCAATGAATATCTTTACCGTCCGTACACACCCGTCATTACCTATCACAACTTCATAATTGATTTACAATTTGTCTACAACCGAGACTCCTCATTTCTCATCGTTCAGACACGCTCCCGACCTAATCCACTTAATCCGCCTTCTCCAGCTGCTCCACTTGTTACCATTCAGCTGATTAATGAACAATGTCTGCCTGGTTATCAACGCACCGATCATTAACTCTCATCCGTCCCTAGTAAATAGTCCGTCCCATAAATTTGTCCGAAACTTTGTGACTTTTAATTTTCTAATGCGAAACACAACTGAGAAAGTTAAGACGTAAATGTTAACTCATCAATTTGGATAAAGAAACGTTAACTCGTCAATTTGAATAAAGACATACATTTCCCCTCGTCCCTTTCCTGGTCACTGAAATGCTGCTCTAAGATTACTCGAATCACTTCATTCACATGCTCCACCAGTTAATTCACCCTGCCACCGAACAGTATCCACCTGCCGTCACTCGCTCATTCACCTGATTCATCGACTGCGGATCTTCATGCAAAATAAAAATTGTGTGCAAGGGTTAAATATCTTTCGGTCATTGTGGTATGAAGCAGTAATTAACTCTGGTCCGTCCCTCATTTCACAAACTAAATCTATTCCTTGGTGTCAAGTTGACACAATGATACAAAATAAGGATAAAACGATATATGATAACGATGATAACGATAAGACAACAAGGTAAACAGTTATTTTTCGATGTTTTTTTACATTCAAATTGATAAGTTAATATTTACATGTTTGGTTTTTCGGTTACGGATTTTTCATTAAAAAAATAAGTCACCAAGTTTCGACCAAACTTACCTACAAACAGCAGAACAGTGTAACTTATTCCGGGGAAACTGATGTCAAATTGACACAAGGGACGGATGAGGGTTAAGGTTTTCTTACGCACCATGAAATCGTGGCGTTATTGACGAACGTAAGGTAAACGAACGACAGAGGTATGGGAGCACACAATGTGGAACCACGAAGTGAACCACAAAGACGAATCAACAAACAAACTAAACGATACAAACTACGAAGAGTCAACCGGCCAAGCGGTTTCATCAGTGAAACGTGAAAAAGCTCGAAAAGTGGTGAATCTTTTATCCCCGTGAGGAGTGTCGTACGTCGCAGAAGAGTCTCGCCCAGTGAATCCTAATCCGCTAAATTCGAAAAATTTGCATAGCTCTCGCGACTCGTTAGCGAGGGGAAACTTCCCGCGCCACTTCCCACGCCGATTACCGGTACTCACCATTCATTCGCCACTCGTTTTCATCGTCCGGAAGAATCGAACGGGGACCGGTCTGTCCCGTGTTATCCCGGCAGAGGCGAGCAGGTATCCCAGCGGTGGTCTGCCCACGTGATCTCCGATATCTACTTGGTCCTCTCCCAGGTAGTTGTCACAGCTGGACCTCGGCGCGCACCTACGGGTACCGTTAATAAAGCCTCTCTCTCTAATACCACCGGGGAGAATGGTAATCACGCGATATCGAACACGTCTTCGTAGAAAAAGGAAAAAGAACCTCGAGCTATTTCTCGATGGTTTGCGGTACTCGTTTGTTCGCGCGCGAGGTAATCGAGAGGATCTAGAATCGAGAGACGAACCGAACCGAACCGGCCGACACTGTGGAACGGAGTGCGCGGCGATCGAGCACGATCACGTGGCACCACACGCGGAAATCGATGGTTCGACGTGCATTCGGGACAACGCGCCGTGCCGGACTGGCTCGCCAGTAGGCTGACTTTCTTCCACGCCGCGCCGCGGATCGCCCCTTTGATTACAAACACCGTGCCCTGTCTCTTTCCACCTTTCTCTGCCTCTCCCTCCCTCCTTCCTTCTCCTCTCTCTCTCTCTCTCTTGTTCACTCTGTACGCTCTCTGTCTACTCGCGTCCCTCATTCGCTCAACCTCCTTCACCCATCCACTCGCTCCGCTCTCCGCTCTCGATGCCCATTCGATTCCCTGCTCTCGTACGAATCTGCTGTCTAGGGATGGTATCGAGCTATCGAGGGATGGTATAATAACGCTATTTCATGTTTATGGTTGAAATTTAAAGAATGTGTAACGCAGAGGTTACTTCTGTTCAGATATTATACATTCCTTTTCTATTTGAAACCTTCAGATGGATTTTTCAACCTCTTCCTTACCTATTGCTTTATTATTTTTTTAATTTTAATGTAATTACTAAGTATTTTTTAATTGTACTCTAATTTCAATGAGGAATTACGTTGTAATTTAATTACAATGTATTTTATAATTGTACTCCAATTGCAATTACGAATAACATTGTAATTTAATTGAATGAAGATCTGAATTATAAATTACAATATAACTGAATTACAATGTAATTCAATTACTTTGTAATTATAATTCCTGGAGTAATTCAATTGTATTTCTGCATCTCTGGCAAGTTTCTCTGACAAATATCCACCGATCCGGAGGTGTAGATTCACCCCTAGAGTGTGGATGTCCATTGCTTTTTATACACCCTGTACAGTCCTCTTACACGATGTTTTGTACGTGTACTGTACATTTACTGCCACATAAAATGCATATATACAGTCTTTTTAAACAGTTTTATGATCGCGTTATGCGTGTTTGAACATTTGTCAGTCGTTGTTACGTTAACGTATTTGTATATATATTAATTTGTATTTGTAATAATTTGTATTATTTGTATTTAAGTACATGTAACCATGTATTTAAATACATGGTTCGTTTATTAACATATTCTAATGACATCTACTGCTTGTACAGTAAGAGGCTTCAGAAAAATCTGAAAATATTTCGACAACATTTTCAGACCTTCTGAGTTCAGACTGGAATAACTTATGGAGTAGCTTATTTGGAGTCCTACTTCTTGGGAATCTGATGATGCACCTGTGTCTTTTCGACTAGCAATGCACCGATGCACCAGGTGTCATATTAGGCAACTTTATCCTGGCTCTTCGAGAACAGCAGAGTTTCACCGGAATGGCACAGCGCGATCCAAGTACCGCGCGCGTTTGTTTGTACACGGTCCGCCGCGATCCTACGAGATTCTGCGGCGCACCGACGCGACGTCCCATATTATCCTCGGACTTTCCATAACGATTAAGCCAGGAGAAAAGTGCCGGAGGCGTACTCTCGGAGAACCTTCTTCTTCGCCGCCGCCGTGATTATCCCTCTCTGCTCGAGGAGCCCAGGCGAAACACTCTTCTCGTTCGCGAGGGCTCCTTAACGCGGGTATTTCAATCTTTTCGCGAAAGTGAATCAATTTTTTCGTACCGGATCTTGCTGTTTCATTATTCCGGAATATGTAGTATCCTAAAAGTTTTTGATTTTATTTCAAAGATTAACATTTGAATACCGACCCCGTCAAAATTACAGATTTCTTAACACTGAACCTACCGCTGCCGGTCAAATGACCGGTTTCATGTCTTTTATTTTATAACTATTAGGTCGGAAAGAAAGTTCTTGCGGTTTTTGTTATTTTGATTTTATAATAAAAATCGCAAGAACTTTCCTTCCGATCTAATATTAAAATTATACAGTTACTTCCCCATGGAAAATGTTTTAATGAATTTCTTTATTCCAGCACATACTATCCTAAAAATTGTACATAATCCAAGTAAATACAGTTTTGTCATTTTTGTAAGGTAACACATTTTTATCGATTTTAGTGCGTATAGTAGGTTTAGTATTAAATGTTTTATTAGAAATTTTTTAAATGACAATCCCATTCTTGTATTGGGTTGGCAAGAAAGTAACTTCGCTATTTTACGGTCAAGTAGAGCCCAATTTTTTATTTGGGCAATGAACTTCAATGAATTAGATATTTTCCCTTTCGTTCGATGATCTTTCGTAAGAAAGAATAAATAAGAAAACATATTATTAATTAAAGTTCATCGTTTGGATAAAGAAATTCGGTTTCATTTCACCTTAATGTATCGAAATTACTTTCTTGCCGACCCAATATTTAAAAATAAGATAGTCGGGTTCAACGTTCAACCTTCTCGCATTCTGTGGATCCTACAATGCACTGAATATATCGTTGCAGAAATTGATTCTCCAAATAAATAATTCATATACGGCTGACACGGCAGTGAACGTGTTAAAATGTTAAACAGAATGAACTCGAAGAGATGGCAAACTAAGGAAAGGATAGATTACCGATTTCGGCCATGAGACGTAGCTTCCCAGACCGCCGTGACCATCGTCGCAGGATCTGCGGTTTCGCGGAAGAGGCCAATGGTATGTCCGACACGTCTGACAGGATTACCTGTAGTGAGCTCTATATCGGTGAGAATCGAATCGAATCGACGTAACCCGAGCACCGCGTTTTCATTGTGTGCATCCCGGCTACCGATCTACCAGAGGCCGTTGCAGCTCGTTGCATTCCATTCAACCCATGACTCCCACCTTTCGTTTTCACGTGAAAGACATCGAATGATTTCGAGAAATGTTCACTGCATTAAACACACCTCTTTTATTAGCTCAATCGGAAAGTTCCGTCCGTTTTTTTACAAAAAGTAGAGCTTTATTCAAGAAACCAAATGAAAAAGTACATCGATCAAAATATTGTCCATCGTTAGCAATGACTTTTCCCCATCTTTCGGGCAGCAAGCGAATTCCGCGACGAAAGAATGAGTAATTTTTGGAGGTTATCCAGTCAGAGATCCATTTTTCAACATCTTCGTAAGAATTAAATCGTTCCTCAGCAAGTGCGTGTGCCATCGACCGAAACAAGTGATAGAAGGGTCACAGTATGGCGAATAAGCCGCATGGCGTAGCATTTCCCAGCGAAGTGCTTCTGACGTTTCTTTGACAACTTTTGTGACGTTTCGGAAGCAGAATTTCGCAGATGGTTTTTCGCTTTTCAATGTCTCTTGGTTTGAGTTTATATGGGACCCTCTTTCCTTGCTTGTAGACCTTCCCCAAGGCTTTTAAACGATCGGAAATGACAGATTGAGCACAATTTAACGCTTCTGCAATTTGTCTTTCCGTTTGACATGGATCTTCATCCACCAATGCCTGCAATTCTTCGTCTTCGAATACTCGTGGCCGTCCAGAACGGTCTTTGTCCTCCACAGTGAAATCACCATTTTTAAAACGTCGAAACCATTCTCTACATGTTTTATCGGAAACAGCATTATCGCCATAAATGTTTACAATCATTCGATGAGCTTCAGCTGCAGTTTTCTTCCAATCGAAGCAAAAGATTAACACTTCGCGCAAATGACGCTTACTCGGCTCAAATTCCGACATTTCCAATGTAGAAAATAACTATGTTATTGATGCAAGCGTATATTGTTATGTATTGAATTTTATTGAAAGGTGTCCAAACTAAAAAGTTAACCTTACTTTAGACGTTATAGTTAACGACAATTCGAGCTAAGGCTACTGGACGCTAAACGGAACACACACACACTTTCCGATTGACCTAATATTATTATTACTACGCTTATATTAACTTGCCGTGTTGTTGTATGCGTCAAATCTTGTAATCGAATTTTAAACCTCCTCCCATAATCCAATCTTGCTGAAATTTTCTATACAAACTTGCTTCCGATGACAATAAAAGTAGAAAATAAAATATATAACAAAAACTTTTTGAAAACCACGCTTATATTAAAATGCACTAAAAACGGAGAAAATAATTTTCCTGGTTCCCCAAAATTCTAAGCAATTAGTTCAAAATTTCTTCTGCTATAAAATTAGTGTCGGAATAAATAAATTAGGTAATTTTAAATAAAATCATGACATTAGTGACGATAAATAAAAGCGTGGAGCGCCCACGAAGATTGCGTGAATAATGTCATGATTTTATTTAAAATATTAAATTTTTCCATCTATTCCGACACTAATTTTAGAACGGAAGAAATTTTGAACTAATTGCTTAAAATTTTGGAGAACGATATTAATCATTTAACTGGATTCGGTATTTTTTGGAGAACCAGGAAAAACTTATTTTCTCCTTTTTAGTGCATTTTAATGTAAGCGTGGTTTTTAAAGAGTTTTCTTTTTATTGACCTTTATTTTATCTCGGGAATGAAACATTTCTTCCGACGTAGAATATTTCCATTCCCTATGATTTTTTACATTTTATGGATATGCAATTGGTATAATACCTCGTACAATACCTAAATGTCTAGCAATTGATTGGATACCGACATATTTAACGATGTAAAGAATATTTTGAATAATGGTACAGCAAGTTTTAGTGGCGCCTCGAAGTCACCATTCGAGTGCTAAGGTTTAAGGTTTGAGATATCATGATAGAGAACTTCTCGAAACGATCCTCTGCGCACAGCGGCTCCTTATCTCGCAAGATCGATTTCGAGCATTGTACCAAATCTGGCAATTAACGAGAGTAAAAGTGCAGCTTTCTAAATGCTCGACGGGGCCCGTGAAAAATGTAATTTATTACGCATACGGGAGAATGCATCGATCATTGTAGTTTCTACATTCCGTCCGACGCGATATTTAATTTTCACATTTTTACAGACGAGCTCGTCGAGTCGAAAATAAAAGAGCGTCTCTCATTAAAATTAATATTCGAGTCTAGTTATTGCCCGCGATAAAGCCGACGGATTTGCATGAACATTCGCTGTTGCCCAGATTATAAAACGTAACTCTGCTCGTGTTTATGTCGGTCCAATAATATTCTCATTAATTAGTTGTGCGCAAACTATGACGACTACACGCGCCAACAATCTCGTACAATCGTCGAGACTCTTTTCGAGATAAGTTGGAACACAGAGGCTGCTCGAGACTCCGCGGTCGTTATCAGCGAGGTAACACAGGTCCGGAGCATATTTTACGAGTGCCGGATCATGTTGATCGCCGGCAGTGGCTTTCGAGCTGCTGGTAAGCCGGGCTGGATCCCGAGTAAGCCGCAATAATGGCTCAGTGAAAGCTATTTTAGGTAACGTTCGATTCGGTTTTATGGTTCGTCAGGGCCGCGGTCTCTTTTGGCAAAAAGTGTCGATCTCATTTTCGTTCGCAATTTTACAAAATTAAAACCTGTAGCTATTACGAAGTAATAAACGGATCTCCAATATGGGTCATTCCTGAGGTCATTTGAAGTCACTTTTTCCTTTGCGAAAATCTTCTCCGCGGCATTGCTAAGGAGTTATTAGGTCGCACAGCGGTCTGGAGACCCTATTTTCGTGGTAAAAATTCAATTTTTCAACTTTAATATATTGGAAAAATTTTTTTCCTATACAGTAACAACCCTTCTAAGCTCCCAAATTCAAAATATTATTCATTTTAGATAATTCTGTGATGAGACACGGCGTTCTAAAGACAAAGTCAGAAAATTCAAAGTAAAATGAAACGTATAGATGCTTTCGGCGCTACCGTTTCGATCAATTACTAATATAGCAATTTTGCAAAAAAAGTATGATCAAATACATTTCTTATGATCATTGAAATTTATATTTATATATATATATATTTGTTTAGAAGCAAATTTCCACCTTTGATAAAGGATCAAAAGGGAACCGAAACGTCAGGAAAGAAGTAAAATTTTTTGCAAAATTGCTATATTAGTAATTGATCGAAACGGTAGCGCCGACAGCATCTATAAATTTGATAGTCAACATTTACGATCGATAATTGGAATTATTTTGAAATGAAACGTTTTAGATTTCAATCATTGAATATCAGAAAATAGATTTTAATGGTGGTTTTATATATGTTAGTAAGCGCATCTCAAATATTTAATCAATTTTTAAGCATTGTTTAGTCCATACACGAATAGCGTAAATTAATAGCATTTCAAACTTTGAAAAGAATTATACAAAAACGCTTAAGAGTGCTAAGCATCGGACTTGTTTTATATGAAAGCTTGAACATTTACTAAGAAGAGCATGTCAATTTTAACTGCGACCATCCGCAATCTTGAACTATAAACGGATTGTAACAAATACGGGCTCGCGGTTATTCGACGCCTGGATACGCAGTTCCACTTGAATCTTGCATAGCAGCTTGGAATTACAATGTATGTATGTATGTATGTATATGTTTTCTCAGCGCCAATCAGAGACCCCGTAGACCTCTCATTACTAGATTTCGTATATATATAAATATATATAATTCCTATGAAGAATTCAATCTTAGCTACTTTTCCGCGATTTCTAGACAATAGTATGCATTGTGAGAATTGTTAACAAGATTTTTCAAATATTTCCGATGATCTGACAGAAAAATCTTTCAACGAAAGTGAATCAGTATTCACTTTTCTACAAACTTCAATACAAAAAGTTAAAAAGAAATCTCTTTTTTTATAAAAAATGAGGGTCACCTCAATGTTCTAAATATTAACATATATTTTCTACTTAATAATATTCTAACTAGTATCAAGGCGAATCCAACGACCTATAATAATATGAAATTAAACCTTGTAATAACGCTACAACAGTTTTGACCACAAAAAGCGAGCTACGGGACCACTGTGGGTCGTTTGGAAAGTCATTTCATTTAGAATAAGTTTTATGATACTTTGTTCCATGATCTTCTTAGGGATTTTTCAGGGAACTTAAAGATCCCATGCTCGTAGAATTTCTGTTTTCTATTAGCAAAAAATTCAGGTATATGACTTTTCACGACATTATTTGAAATGAAATTTGCACCGCATAAAAAATGTCGAAAAAAGAGCGACAAAATGGTAATGCATAATTATAGGCACAAATGTTTAAAGCACTAATGACAATCCCAGGTTGCCCATTCACGAAGGGTTAATTGAATCTGAGGTCCACCGAAGCTCCTGAGGGTGTCGCGTCGCAGAAAGGCGTTTTTAGACATGTTCTTTGGGAATTTCAGTGGCAACCTGTCGATCGACGACCCTCGGCGAGTCCGTTTGCCGATAATTCGCCATTGGAGGCACTTTCGCCGGCAGAACCGTGCCGGTCCGTGGATACGCGGGCGAAAACGCCGGAATGCCGGAAGTCGAATTATGCAAAAGCCACAACAATGCGGCGAGACGGCGGAGTTTGAAAGCGGCGACGGCCGTGAGAATATTGCGCGCGTTTATCGGGATCGTTGATTCAGCGGGCAGAAGCAACAACGAGCGCTCGTTTTCCGTTCGGCATCTACTCGACGCTTGTACAATGTTCGACGAAAATTTTGCAACTTCTAGATCGTAGCAAAATCGGTTGCAACTAATCGTAAAAGTGCTGCGTAGTTGGTCTGATCCCGTTTGTTGAAATGCGGGAAATGTTCATTTCTAAAGGAAGTTAATTTGTTGTTTCACGATCGTAAATATTCGATAAGAGTGAATATGCTCACAGCGCACTGTCGGGTACCGCACTCGTTCAATTTTGAATTTACCGCCAAGTATCGATTCAACAGCTTGTCGATCATTATATATGATTGGCTGAATGTCAAATGCGTCGTTCCAATATTTGTTGTGGTTGCTCTTCATAACGGTCAATAGATCAGTTCAATTTAGACCAGCATGGAATATAGTTCCATTAATTCAAAGTTCTAAAATTCTTTATACATAGCAAGTAGGTGTCTTAAGGGTTCTTTTATCAACAGTGTTCTTTTCCGTGTTAATTAACAAAGATATTAATTCCATATATATTTTCAGACGCATACTCTTGAGAATGATCCAAACCCTGATCGAAACGTAGAGGTTAAATTTTGCAAATTTGCTTTGTCTTTTCATCTGATCGAAACTGTGCACTGTGAGCATATTCACTCTTATCTAAAGGAAGTGATAAAAATATTGCGAAGACAGCGTAAAATCTCGAAGAAATAATAGAATGTTCAAGGCAGACCGTCTATTCTTAATTCGTTGGCGAAACCGCGCCATCTGCTCAGAACTTTTCCATCAAACAATTCAATGGTAAAAAATTGTAGGTAATAGTCGGACTGCAGATGGTACAAGTCAGCTGTGAGGAACGATAATGGTGTAAAAATGTATTTCCTTTTTCAACAATTTTATTCGGTCGGAAATACCATAGGAATGGTGTTGAACTATATTAATGGTTTGACAGTTCTGTATTTCAGCTGTTCACTTTTATCGTGACTCTATAAAATCCTGAGTCTAATAATAATAAATTTTACTAAGAGCCGGTCTAAGAGGTTTCAACCTAACTGTGTCTTGTCTCCCGACATTACGTGATCTTTTTTTCCTCCGTTAATAGCGCTTATGCGAGCTGCCCGATACAAGAAGTCGTCCATTTAACGGGCTAATGATTTCCCGTCGCGCTCCGCGGTTCTCAATGATTCCCGGACGAGTATGGTCGTGTCGTCGGCCACGTGCCGATATAATTCGTCCGGCAAAAGTACTTTCGCCGGTGGAACCGCGTCACGACGCATCAGTATGCATCAGGACGCATCAAGACGCATTATCATGCAAATCTGCAGCGGGGAAGAATTCATATCTCCGTTAAATTATACATTATTGGCGCTAGAACTGGCAGGCGAGTCGAAATCACTGGCTCTCGATTTTTCCTTTTATTCGAGCGCAGATTTTCTTGGAAAATAAAAATCATCTGTATTAAAATGCAGAAATGCATTTTAGGCATCATCATCAAAACCATTTATGGCATCCGAACATTTTCAAAAAATGCTAGGATACAAAACTGAATAGAATTTCATACCGTTTTTATTTATTTCCGATCTACAAGCTTTGCTTCTTAAAATTTGTCTAGAAAAATTGAAAATTGCATAAACAGCCGCAGTTTAATAATGAATCCGAACAATTCGATTCAGAATTACTTATCCAGCTCTAATAAAACTACCCTCGTAGGCGGTCTGCTCTAAGAAATTGGAGCTGCGCAAGTCGATTTAGCAGATTTTCAGTGAAACATTTAGCCCACTGTTTCAAGTAAACGATGTGCTCTCTGGAGCAAAATACGCGATGCTATCGAAAAGAAGCCGAATTCTGTTTCTACGCGCGTCGCGCCGGAAGTCGTTTATCGCGGCTCTGCTCGCGAGCATAATGGATGGTATCGGTATCGCTGCAGTCTCGAACCGTAACGTTTTTCATCGATATAATTGAACAGCGTTTCGCCACGACGGACCCGGGTTGCCGACTTTTCAACGATCGCAATCGCTGCTCGAAAAAGAAAAGGGAAAAAAGGAGCTGGCTCTCTGTACGAAACGGTTTCGAAGCACCGACTCGTCGCGGATTCCCGTTCGTGATGATGATAATAATGATAACGACTTTGTTGCGTCATGTGCTACGTGAACGGCCAGATGCATCGTTACCGATCGCGGAATACCTGCGCGAAGAAATATAACCGAGTAGACACCCGGTTAATGAGAGACAGAGAAAGTCTATGCAGAAAACAAAGAGAAGAGACAGTGTTACGCGTTAAGGTAACTCGAGATGCTTGTATTTTTATTAATTGGTTGCTTTTCACCCCTTACTTTTGTTATCTCTCTCAGAAGATCTGCTAGCCGAATCGCAATTACACTAAACGCATGAACAATCACCACGGTAGACGCTTGATTTAGGCTTTTTTGCCGAGAGCAGCACATTCCCAGACGAGAAGAAGCGTTTCGAATTAAATGCGCGAACAATTGCGACGACTAGGGTTCAGGATGTGTTACATCCTCTCCGCTTTCAATGAGTTTCAGCTAACCCAGCATTTACAAGAACAGTTTTCTTTCCATATATACGGTAACTAGACTACGGATGTTTATGGAATTTTCAAGTTTTGTAGACGAGTTATAAGAAAGTGGGGCCGAATGAAATCCAAATGAAATAAATAAAAATCGTACTAAATTCTATCGAGTCTGAGAATTGTGTGAAACTTAGACAAAAATAAATAAAAAAAACTTTTCAAAAATTACGCTTATACTAAAATGAACTAAAAGGAGAAAATAATGTTGGTCATTGGTGACTATAAATAAAAGCGTGGAGCGCTAAACTATATTGACGTAATCTTCGTGGGCGCTCCACACTTTTATTTATAGTCAACCAATGCCTAAAAAAATTATTTTCTCCTTTTTAGTGCATTTTAATATAAGCGTGGTTTTTAAAACTTTTTATTTATATTGTATATTGACGTACTACGATTAATACTTCAAAGCAGGGTTTCTCAAGATAAAAGTCAACTCTTTCGCGTGGTCTAGTTCAATTTTTCGCTGGACCCTTATTTTTTGAGATAAATTCGAAAATATCCGCAAGAATTGGTGCAAAAGTGGTGTCTCTCTGTCTTTAATCATTGTTTAAACATGTTTAAACAATCATAATGTATTAATATTGGATATCACTGTATTCGGGAAAGTCTACAGAATCTTTTGCTGTAAAGAACAATTCAATACCTATTATTGAAAAATATATCTTTTCTTTAAACTCCATTTTCTCAAAAACTAGACCTATAGGGAAAAAATGAAAAACAAATTCGGAATTAGCGCGGAAAACTCTATAAGAATCGCATGGTGGGAATCGAAATACTTTGAAAAAGTTGAAATTTGTTGGACAGTGTAATCGATGAGGATTAGCGATTGCAATCCCGCGCCATTTTCAATCCCGCGGGATTGATGTGGGATTTATTTCAAACTATAATTGAAATGTGTGTGTACACATATACATATACGTTTCTAATTGTATAAAATATATAATATAATAATTCGTTATATCTAATAATTATTAGAAGAAGGTATTATTTAAATAAAAAATTATTATATATATATATATTAATTGCTGAGGTGAATCGGAAGAATGTTTTCCTTTACCAAAATGTTGGTTAAAACTTAAAAATAACTATAAAAATTGTTTAGAACGAACTATATGTAATCGACCTGTCTGTGATTGCGGGATTGCAATCCCTAATGAGGATAATTCTTGAGCGGGTTTAATGACGACGAACGCTTGATTTATGTTCTTTGTCGTGGGTAGCACGTTCCCGAACAAGAATGAAGTTTGAAGATCGAAGGTTTCGATCGCGCCGCCGAAAGAAAAGCGGTGAAAATGTCGACGGTCAGGAGTCCACGGTCTGTGTCAGCTTTCTCCTCGTCGATAAATCATCGCGGTGTCCTCCGGTGGATCGGATCGAGAGTCGTTCGTCGCGGATCTCCCGCGGGACCCGATCTCGCGATCTATCCGCTTGGAAGTTTCTCCGATGAGGTCTGCTCCGCCGAGCCCGAGCTCCGTGGAGAAGACATCCGGACGTCCTGCGATCATCCGCGCCGTGGAACGTCGCGTCGAACGATCGTTCGATGGAGGAGGAGAAGGAGTGAGAATTCCTGGTGGCCGACGATTCGTCGAACAGGAGTAACGGCTGCGGGCCCGTGGCACGTTTTAACGGTATATTTCCATCGCGCGGAGATCTGGGTTGCTGGAGCGAGCGGCTCGAGCCGCAAGGTGCGCGGAGAGAACGCCAACTATTCCGCGCAGTCGACTATGCAGCGAGATTCTTTCGCAGGGGATCCTCGCGATTTCATTTGCAAGTCCTTGGGAACCCGCGATCTCGCACACGTCGACCGATTTCAATTTTCTGTTACTTTCTGTACGCGATCTTCTGGTCGCATTAGATTGGTCCTCTCAAATAACCAACTCCACACGATGTTCGATATTGGGACACCGTAATTTATAATTTTGCAGCCCGATCAGAAAAGGAGGTAGAATCGCGGATAATTTATTCCTTGAGGTTAACGGGGAAGTCTCGTTTCCGGAATTGCAAGGGTGCGGGTTCCGGCTTCTCATTTTTCGATAATGCAAACATGGGGTTTTGATATTTTTACGTTTACGAGGCGTTATTTGCATATAAGCTGCGCATGTTGCTATTTTCATAAAGCCGCGATAGCTACATGTTTGTGCAAATTATGCCTCGTAAACGAAAAAATAGGACTTTTCAGGGCGACTACGACCTAGATTGGTCTCTTATCTAGCGCTTGTGACTACTGATAAAACCCGATCTTCGCATTATCGAGAATTGAGAAGGCGCATCCCTAGCAATCTGGCCCCTTTAACGAAAAGGAAAACGCACCGACAAGTTGACTATAGAACCGTTTATTCAAACGTTGAGAACGAGACTGACTGACTAACCGACCGAGAACAATACAGCGAGAAGGGGAACATTAAAGCGATAGATTGACATGTACACACGCTTAAAGAGAGCGAGCTCAGGTGACGAGTAAACATAAACACTTGCGAGGCACAGCGCGAAATACAAATAACTAATTGTCCCACGTTTGCGCTAACCAAATGTAGGAAAAACGTTCATGTCTCATCCAGTTGTAATCGCAAACTGGGTCGTTTATGTCGTTCCATCAGGTTTGATGTCGTCCAGATGTTGGGCTGTTAAGCGGCGAGTACTCGCACTCGTGCCGCGAACACGAAAAGCCGAAATCACGCGCACGCGAGTATATAATTGTCGTCCACCCCACACCAAAAGCCGACCGCTGACAGCACTAGCTGTGGAACGGACAGCTATCACGGCCAATAGTCCGCGTTTACTGTCCTCTTTCGGAAAGCAAAGCCGTGGCATCACCGACCAGTTCGGTGACACGCGACAGTGCGTGCAGTGAAAAAAAAACAAGAAAAAAGGAATAGACACCACGTGCCACGTCACTGCAACAGCGTGCAGAAACGATGAAATCACAGCGTTATTCCCGTCGCATCTAATCGTCGACACGTTTTGCCGGTGTGTGCCGGCTACCTTTACGTAACAATCGAGGAAAGCGTGGCTCGCGGCAGCTGGCCCGTTTCCATGAGATCCCATACGTGGATAGTTTATCGTTTGTTTCGATCTGGAGGTCGGCCGAGGCGAGGTGCAAACGCGAGACACAGTTTCCCGCGGCTTCGATTCGGCCCACGGTAACGAGGACGGTCGTCTAAGCCTTGTTTCGGCACGAACGAGCTTCATTTATACCACGCCCTCGAAGAGCCAACAGGACCACGCCCATTTGGGGCTGTCTACGTTAAGGGAGTGACGAGACCACGCCTCCCCGGGGCTATCTAAACTGGAAAGTCGCGCCCTCAGGGTCCTATGCATGGAAAGAGTATCTTGCACTAGATGTAAGAAACTACGAAGCCACGCCTCCGGGGTACTCTGTGTAAAGAGACCGACGAAACCACGACCCTCCGAGGTACTCTATGCAGGAGGAAAGTCGCAGCCACGCCCCCTTGTGGCACTTCGTATAGAAGGAGGCGGAGGGAGAGTCCCCAGGCATTATTTGTTCCGAAGCAGTGATTTCGATAGCAATCTAGAACCCTGCCAGGACAAAGAGGTTTTATCGTCGATTCCGGAGACCGTTTGGCGAACTACGCCCAGAATACTGTAACGAGGCGCCTGGGTCGCCTCGATCGCTCGAGCAACGGTGCAGCCTCGCTGCGTGCCGAGAATTTTGCCAGGATCCCGGCTACGAGAATCGATACCGTGCTAAATTTAGAAGTCGAACGTAACGCGTCGATTGACTCGCAAATCTTCTCACAGGAATCTGTCTCATTTCCAAAGTTCTGGACCAATACCTTCCTTACGCGAAGCACGTACAAGAGTTTGCGAATGTCTGGCATCAATATATATCAGTATGGCACGGACAGTACCGATAATAAGATATTTCGCGAAAGCATTCGATCAACAGCCACAGCATTCTTTGCCGCCCCCCAACAAGCCCGGTAAACGCAGGTCAACGCAGAAAAACGAAAAGGCCGCGAGAACTTTCGTGAAAGCGAATCTTTTTTTCACAGACCGTACCTCTCTCTCTCTTTCTCTCGTTCTCTCCGGCTGTCGCCCCCTTTCGGAGAAAGAGAGACGACCGCCTCCAGCAACCGGGCAAAAGGTATGCGGCAGGTGACTTTCCGATCGGAGCCGGCAGGCGATGTGTGCGCGCGCGAACGCGGGCGCTCACGTTGGATCGAGGACAACGATCTCCAGCTTGTCCGAGATTGTATCAGCGTATCATTCCTCCGAGCTTCTTTTCTCTAGAAATATCTGGGAAACGAGCTGTCTTCATCCGATGCACCAAAAATACCCGATTCCCCTCAGCATACTTCAAACGCTTCCAACTTTAGCGTCAACAAATCTCTAATAAATCAGATACGTTCCTCCGCAAATATTCTTCGCGGAAACACGAAATACGGGAATCTTCAACTTCCACGTCGAAAGCTATTTAGATTTATTTGCCGAGGGTACACTTCAGATGCTTTCAACTTTAACTTCAAGCGACTAGTACTCCTCTTCAGAATTCCTCAGGGAATACAAAATCTATGAATCCCAAATTTCACAGCTGGGCGAAGATGATCATATTTAATTCTACTGGTGGTTCAGATATTTTCCTCGGCAAGTATTCTTCAGGGAATACAAAATCTACGATTGTTCCATTTCTACAGGTGTGCAAATATGAGCAATCTTCGGCAAATCCATACAAGACCTACTGTCACCTCGGACATCTTCAGAGGTGGCAAACATCCGGTCACCCGAGCAACTCAAACTCGATCCTCGTACATCACCTGTCCTGAACTTCAACATCAGGGAATGCAAAATCAATTTTCTTGGCTGTGCAAAGATAATCATATTGAATTCTG
>CM052283.1:1529004-1622483 GCA_028455765.1 Lasioglossum oenotherae | reverse complement strand
TAAGTCAAAAAGTCTTTTGGAGACAGAAAAATGCCTTGAAATCTGCGGGTTTTTTCCCTAGATTTTTACTCTTCTTTGGGCCCTCATATTATTAGATATAAACATAATCTCGTTAAAATCATGTCCAGAGCGTGGTGTGATGAACCTTCCTCTTTAGAATGAGCCCTCACCCAGCCCAAAATTTGTAAAAATAAGGTCAAACAACGACATGGCGCACACCCATGTTTCGAGCCATTTTTCTAGTAAGATTCTAGTCCCTTTCTAGTTACAAATCGAGCCTATACTAGCCCCTTAAAGCTGAAATAGTGCAGAATATGGGAAAACTGGAGAGATCATCACTGTGTCCCAGTGTGCATCGTTCGAAAATGGAGTTCTCAGTGGGACAGGCGGGACAAGGTCTGCTCGGAAACGGCGTCGCCTCGGTATTGTAGCCGGATAATTGCGCGCCGCGCTCTCTGAGGTTCGTGGAAAGCATCGAAACAGGCTAATGACACCTCTGACAATGCACCGTGACAGCTGGAAAATTCTCAAAGCCGTGAACGGTCCCGAGCGACGGCGCGTCGCGCTCAATAACGATCTATTCAACGTGGAACGCGATTCTATAAACGAAACTCCGTTCAACGACTACCGCGCAGTCTCCGGCGCGGCGCGGCGGTGAGGATTCCTGCTGGCAAATGCGCGTTGCACTCGAACAACCGATGCGAATCTGGAGTTCCCTATCGGTATGCATTTTATCAGAGATCGTCAGGCGGTGACGACGTTCTGACAGAAGCTCGACTTTATTTGTCTTCACCGTACAATTTCTGACAACTAGGAACGATTTGGAATTTAGCTTGTGTGTTTCAACAATGAATGGATGATCGGAAATTTTACAGGACTTCCCACCCTTCGCACTCGGAGCTATTTTAACTCGGGAATTAAACATTTCTTCCGGTCTAGAATATGTCCATACCACATGATTCTTTGAATTGGATGAATGTTTAGTAGTCGATTCGTAGACTGCGGATTTTACGCGATTATGACAAAAATAGGTAGGTACAATTTCAAATAGAATAAGGATTAAGAGAATTTAGAAACATGAATGTACTATTTTCAACGGATTAAAACGATTAAAGGATGATAGAATTTTTTACGTGGCAACTCCTTCTTAAAATTAATGCCCACAATTTTTGTATAAAGATCCGCGGTCTATATCAACTAGATACCAACATATTTAATAATATAAAGAATATTTTGAACAATGGCGCCTCAGAGTCACCATTCGAGTGCCAAGGGTTGATGATCGGTGCGAGGAGGTGCAAAGGCATCGGATGAAACTCTGATGCGTCCGCGTTTCACAAGCTCTTTATTGACAAATAAATACGACAATAATGTATATACAAAAAAAATAAATAATAGGAAAAACGTTCACCCGTCTTACGAACAAGTCAATGGTCACTTCGCGTGCCGTTTTCCGCCGCGGGAAAATCGGTCGGCGATCGCGCTCGCGCGCGTCTTTCCAGGATGATCCACGCCCCTGTCGGATCACCGATAAAAATTGAGGATCCGGCGTGGATCATTGGATAGTTACGCGCGGGCGCGTGCGCTGGGGACGACGGAATATTCAGCGAACGATCCGCGAGATATTTCTCTCGCGTCCGTTCTGCGGGAAATCATGAAAATAGAAATGTTGAGGGTAGCGGTCAGGGGAAAAGGGGAGCAGGGGGCGGGGGGCATGTGGGCGAGGGGCGGAGAAAGGCTAGCGTCCGTCAAACTTTCTCTGTCGATCGGGCTTAACGCAACAATACTAAGAGTTACGGTAATTCTAACAGTCGGATATAACAATACGTGATATTTTAAAATATCTCTCGACTCTTGCTTGTCCTTATGCAAAATACGTTCAGCGTAGAAAAACCTCGCTACAAGATTCCTATAAAAATTAGTGCTTTCTCCGAGGAAGTAGGTCGGCGTTTACTGTCTAAGGGGCGCGCTCTATTATATTTTTTTCTTATTTTTTCGTCGCGCGAGACTAAACTGCACGGGGAAAGGAAAAAGTCCGTTTCGTCGCGAGGGGCTGGTTCACGATCCGTCGAAGGGTGGAACGAAACGAGAATGACAGAGTGAAACGATGTAAAAACGAGAGAGGGAGAGAGAGAAAACAGTGGCAGAAAATATGAGATAGTGAGAGGAAGAAAAGGAGAGAGACTGTCTAGGCACGAGCACGGATTGCCCTGAAGAACAAGGGCGGTGCTACTAGGCCACGCCCATCGGAGGGGCGGTCCGTTTGCCCCACTCCGTGAAATTTGGCTCTCAGAAGACAATCCGGCCTGTTCCAAAGGCAAAATCGGGCGCCCGTGTCTGGACTACACCGTCGGAGAGGAAAACGCTGGATTTCTGTCTTCGTTGAAATTCATTGTTCTTCTGTCTTTTGTGCACCGCGATGTGCCGTCTTGCGATCCGACGACGACAGGTTTCCCGTTTTATCTACAGATCGGACACGGAGCTTGAGCAATCTAGTATTGAGCAGTGGTGTGAGAAGTCGCGTTCTTTTTGCTCGGTTTCTGGACAGAGAACTAAAAAGAGATGCGGCGTCGGAACCGCGGAACGGTGGGGAAACGGAACCGGAAACGAACTGAAAGAGAAGCGCGAGAACCGAGGGGATTTGTACGATCGTTCGCGGTTTTCGATGGCGAAGTCGGAAGGAAGAAGCACGGCGAAATTCGCCCGTCTCTCGAGCACAATCTACACAGGTAACGCGTAACCGAGAAAAACAATCCAAATGAAAGCGATTCTGCCGAGAGAAATAAGTCGCGAACGAAGAATACATTTCAAACGAGACTTCTTCTCTGGAATAATCGACTTGAAAAGGCTGGTTTGTTCGAAGTTAAACGTAACAGTTAACATATTCTTATGCACTAACGATTTTTGTACAATAATTTACAGGAAGTGTTCTTCTTTCAAGGATTTGATTAGAGCAGAAATAAAATAAGTCTCGTTTCTCGATTCTGTCTGTCTTGATTTTCTGAGTTTGAAATAGATGCCGCCTCGATAGGAGGCATGATTTGTTTTGATAGATCGTACGCTCGTGTTCGACTTATTTATACGTGGAATCGCTTTCTGGTTCGACCACTGGTTACAAGACAGTCTGCACGCGCGTGTCGTCTAATCCTAGAAACGCGAATGTCGCGAGGAAATCTTAGGTTGCTCGTGTCTGTGTCTCCGCGTCAAGCCTATAACCCTAATCATGCGTAGACTGCGGCCCTGACAGACAGATCGCATCTATATTCGAGGAATGGATAATCGAGCAGTCTAACATTCGGTCGAAATGGCTGACAAATGCTAAGCGAGACACCGCTTCGTTCAGGTTGATGTAAAACTGAGACCATAATCGACGAAATGAGATCGTTTTCTTTCTGTAAATAAACCCGAAAGTAGTTGTTGAAATGCGCTACGATTAATATTCCCCCCTTTGATTTTTCCATAAGCCTCCGGACACTTATACAAATTTGGATGCAGCCGATTTTTTGTTATCAAAGGACCTATATTACGAAATAAAAATGGTACTTGCTAATCTTTTAGAAAAAGAGTTAATTATCTTATTGTAATAAAGAATTTCAATTATTATTCTCATATCTTCTAATTTTTAAAATTTAAGTGGGGTAATTGTTTTCCAATTTGGTTTCTGAATTTCTCTGTACTAGAAGTTGAAAGCTCGTATTCTTCAATTACCATTTCTCGTTTAAGATAAATAAGTGTCCGGTAATTTAAGAACGGGAGTGTGGATGAAGCGTGAAGAAGCAAATGAAATGGCTCTAAATGAAACTGCAATTACGTCTGTCTGCCGGGATCGCGGTGAAAAAGAAAAACGAAAAAGAAACGGATAAAAAGAAGGAAAAACAAGAAACGACACGGAATAGGAACAAGAGGAGACAGTCCTCGACGCGTGTAATCGTACCTTAAACTATCTACCGCGTTCTCCGCCGTGTAAAGACGCGAGTCTACAAGCTAATCGATTTCGGGGGACGTGACGGGCGCGGGGGGGGAACTCTTGTTCCCGGCTTGCTGAATCGTTTGCGGGGAAAAAAGCAACAACAAAACAATTGAACAGACGAGGAAATAGGGGAAACTTAAAAGAAGGAGACCGTCCGCGCGCTTCGACGCGTCCCGCGTCGCGAGGAATGAGTTTCTCGTCGTATGAAAACCGGCCAGAAGGTTCGATGAAGGCCGTGGTGCACGCCGGGGCGATTTAGGGGTAGCTTGGCGATCGCTCGAAGCCATCGAGCTGCTTCGACGATGGCTCGAGCCGGTGAGCACGATCGCTAAGAAAAGCGAAAGAACCTCGCGTGATCGCTTTCACGCGTGGGAACGCGGCTTGACGCTCGTAGAACCTGCTTGAACCCCTTACCATCGAAAAATTTCTTCTTTCCGAATCAAAATTCTGTGGTTCTGTTTGGTCGCGCGGAAAGTCATTTCGTTTCAGAATCAGTTTTCTGACGTTTTCTTTTGTGATCTCTTGCGATTTTTCAGGCAACTTAATTCCATGCTCGTAGAATTTCTGTCTTTATGAGCGAAAAATTGAGCTGTATGACTCTTTACGACTCTTCACACCGCATAAAAAATGTTGAAAGAGGCGAAACAAATGATAATTAAACAGCACAGAACTTCTTCTCTCCTGCACTGCATTTTTACTCTCGCGGCAATAAAGAAGCAAACGTTGATGGAAATGCGTACTTTGCGATGACAAAAAACTACTTGAACGGTTAAAAAGCACTACAAGGCACGAAATTGTCAGCTGTCAACACATACCAGGATTTTACGATTTAAAATAAGGCTCGGTAATAACAAATGGTAGCAGTACTATCTCTACACGAAAAACGAAATTACTTTCCGAACAACCTACTATAAATTGTTTTTTGTTCTCTACAAAATGATAAGGAATGAAATAATCGTAATTATTATAGCCATGATAAAATCGAATGGCTGGGGCTCAAGCAACCCAATTCGCATTGTAGCTCTCCACCTTAAGGATTTAGCGTTCACACCCACAGAGATCATCGCGAATCTTCTGCTACGGCAGCGGACTTCTTTTTCTCTGAATCTTTGAATTTCCGAGAATTTTGAAAAATTCCGCTGCTGCCGCGTTAATTCGCGCACGATCCACTCGCATTACACGAATAATTCGTTACTCGCGATTTCTTGCCGCTCTCGGACACAGTCACACACGCACACTCACGCACTTACGCACTATAGCATACAGTCCTTTTCAGCTTACACGTATCTCCTTATTATACCTGATTCTTCGGTCCTTAATATACATATACACGTATATGTATACATATATAATATATTACACGATCTCAAAACTATATAGGCCTAAGAAACTTCTTCTCATAGCCACGAGCCACTTTGTATGATATAGAGAGAACTCGTCGCTTCGTAGGAAACATTTTTTCTGGTTAATCTTACAGTGCCTTACGCATACGGCGCCTCTGCGCGCGTGTACAGGTTGTTTCCGAACGAAACCGTCCTCTAAGAGCCGCTTTGTCTGTTGAAGACAGCGTTTCTTCCTTACTGGCACGGTTGGCCACGCCCTCTGTCCCTACCACCGCGCGGTGCAGCCAGTCGCGTGGCTCCAGCGAGTCGCCAGCCTTCGGAGGCGGAGTCTGTGTCCGCCCAGACGCGCGATCTTACGGAGGAAACGTCGAATCTTCGAAGTACCGTGCAGAACTGAAAAGATGGACAGATGCGTCAACGAATTATGTTACGCTGCCCTGCTAGCCAACCATCTTATCGTTTCTGCACAGTATAAAGATGGTTGTCGAATGTTTTCTCCTGCAGCGATTCTCGCAGGATAAATCTGTAATCCGCGAAGCAGTGTTCACGAGCGCAACCTGTCCACGCGCGCGTACAAAGTATGCATACGGTCTAAGCGTTAACTCTTTATCCGTGTTACACTAAATACTTCAGAATACGAGCGAGGCTTCACAATGTTTTATAATACAACAGTTGGGTGCGCGTCCCACTCGTCCCTCGAGAAACCCGCGAACCGACGCAAACACGTTCCACACCGTTCGTCGATGTGCATACATTGTTCACTGGTCGCAACGTTTGCACAAGCGAAGCCCTCGAGAAATCACTGTTCCGCAGGAATCTCCAGCGAAACATAAAATTGATCTATAAATCCTGCTTTAGCCGGTGTTCGTAAACGTACAGATTACCACGGTGCAGTGATCGAATTTGTATCCGAACAGTTTCCGAAAGAATTTGATTCGAGGATCTGGTAGAAAAGGTCGCGTCGGTACATGGGCTTCCTCGAGGTGTTAAATGTAGAACAAGAGTGGCGTCCTGGAAGTTCAGTTCTTCCAGGACGCAGGAAAGGGTAAATCTTACGCTAAGCGAGACTGTGAGAGCTGCGAAGGACAGAGAAGCTTCCAGCCGTGGTCAAAGACGATAAGTACTCGACGAATCGCGCGAATCGATCCCTGTCTCGAGTGAATAGAAATCGCGTTTCCTCGAACCCGAAGAGGCTTCGAGTCGAGGAAGCATAGATCTCTCTTCCCTATGAGCGGTGGAGATCCCAAAAATATCGCGCGATCGTCTCCGACTGACGAAACCGTGGATCCGATCTAGATCAGATGAGTAGACTGCGGATGTTTGTGCAACTTTCAATTTTTGTAGACAAATTCGGAAAAAGTGGTGCCGAATAAGATCTTTCTGCAAAATAAAAATTATCTGCACCGATTACAATTTTTGAATGAATTTTCCTAGAAATGCATAAAGGAAATAAATAAAAATATTACTAAATCCTGTCGAGTTTGATACTCCAGTACTTTTCGAAAATTTTTATAAACCATAAATGCATAAAGATCGGCAGTCTAATCGGAAGTCTGGATCTAGTCACTTTTCATTGAAAAACAGGACATTTCTGGTCTCGATGCGCATCCACGCCTCCGTCGTCCGTTCTAAAATTCTTCGATGAGTTCTGCACGCGGATACAGTGTCCCAAGAATTGATATTGAAGAACGCCCACGCGAATCCACCCCTCTACGGAGCTCCCCTAATCGTGAATGCTCGTGGTAACGGGCCACGCCGCGTTCGGTTAACCTGTCGACGAGATTGCTTTACGATCGTGAACCTAAGGGGTTGACTCTCGTTTCCAGGATTGCAGGAATGCTCATTTCTCGATAATGCAAAGATAGGGTTTTCCAGTTAGATAAAAGATCAATCTAGGCCGCTGTTGCCCTCAAAAAAGTTTTATTTTTACTGTTTTTCAATAGCTACATCCCTGCGAGTATAATTAATTCGTCAATCTCGTCAATCCTATTTAATCGCGCATGTTTTAACCTGGCATTTTGCAGACTGAGCAGGCATTTAAAGTGATCAATTCAGAAGGAAGATGCTGATGGACTTGAAAATTGTCCAAGTCAAAGAAAAATGGAAAAGATTTATTTCATTATTATTATTTTTTTTCACAGGTAAAAGCGTTTACAGGTTAATACTATATTTTTTGTACCAAACTATGGAAGAATGTCGAATTCCGAGTAAACAAGTATTGACCTTCATCAGCCCTAAACCTAATAATTAACGAGTAAAATTTTCAGGAAATAAAGTGAAATTACTCGTTAATTATTAGGTTTAGGGCTGGTGAAGGGGGGTGGGTCAATACTTTTCTACTCAAAATTCGACATTCTTCCATAGTTTGGTATAAAAAATATTCCATTTAAAAAACAAAGTCTCTCTCTCTCTCTCTCTCAATATTCAAATCTCCGAAACGCTTCCACTTGTGAAAAAAATAAATACACTACATAATGTACCCCTTCAGATCGTGCAACTTCTGTATACAAAACTTTTCCGTGCAACGCATACTTTGGACGTTATATAGGTGTGCAAGTTGCGTGGACCACCCTGTATGTAGCATTTGACAATTTAGGAAAAAAGCTGGTTACAGCTTTGCGTAACAAACAGTGTTTCGTTGTTTCTCTACGTCTCGTTCACCTGTATACCTGCTCGACTCAATCGTCAACGAAGATGCAGCAGATGGTTGCATATCTACGTTCAGAGTGACCACGTTCGAGGGCGATTTCGGCCTAGATAGATCTTTTATCTAGCGCTTTTGACTGCTGCAAAATTCCATCTTTAGATTATCGAGAAATGAGACTGCAATCCTAGAAACGAGTCCACCCCCTAAGTAGTCGCGTGTAATATCGAATGAATCCTATCCGACCGAGATTCTGATGATCTGCCGAGACTTTCAATAAAACGAACAATGGTCCAACAACAATGGATTCACTGTACAAAAGAATGATAAGAGAATGTAGTCGCGACTGTTACTGCGGCATTCGGAGAATCCACAGTTCTTGTTAATGGAAATTAGCTGTAAGAGAGATCGTAAGGCAATAAAATACTGTAACCTCGAGGATTAATACCGAAATGAATGGCAGTGGCGTGTTAAATACGTTCTCTGTCAACAGGTCGACCATGATCGCCGCAGAAAACGAACAACGCATGGCCCAGTCTCGTTTCACTCTTGTGCACTGTTCGGGAAATTCGTATGTTTAGAATTCAATTAGGCCACACGTTCAATTCTGTGCAATTCCCTGCGTACAAGCTATTGACTTGTTCGTCCATTCCCGCGAGAGAAATTGTATTTAAAAGCGAGGCTGTGCTTCTCGGTGAAATTGATCGATTCGCAGGGACTAAATCCAAGGAAACAGCACAGTCGAGCTACGAAATAAGGCGTCAGGCATGCACGATCGTTTTGTTCAGCGGCAGAGTATTTTTTCGTAGGACTTGTTCGCGAGTGAACGCGCGAATTTATCAGTCTCCTGGGGAAACTGATCGTCAACGAACAATCATCTTCGATGAGAATCCCGTTCGCTGACGTATAAACCCAGAATCTTCTTAACCCTCGTACAGAAAATTTTACAAAAATGTATTCGACTTGCATTATGTTAACGGGGGTGAGGCTCCTTGTGATCTTGATTTTCCTAATTCGAAAGTAATCGTCGGTATAGAGCAAACAAATTTTCCTCATACTTTACAGAGTTTTGCCAACGATAAGACAGATCTAATTACTTCAAGCTGTGAATACAATTAGAGTAAGGGTGTGCTAATCACTAAAACATGTAATAAAGAATCGTTTTCTAAGAATGACAAATAGACTGCGGATCTCCGTGCAAGATAAGAATTATCTGCATCGATTGCGAGCAATAGAAACCAAATTGAATGTTGTTTCGATATCTTAAATTCTCCGACAATTTTGTCTACTTAATTTTGTTATAAATGAATAGAGATCCGCCGTCTGACAAATTTATTGAAACTACGAGCGTGCGAGGGTTAATCGATATTCTGCAGCATGATCTACACCGTAGAGAAATGGTCGCTTGGAAAAGAATTGAGTGAAGAAGGGTATAGGATGGCCTTCACGGAGCAGAGAGAGAAGATGAGAAAATATATGTATGTATGTATATATGTATATATACGCACATATGTGTGTACACACGCATGTATATATATATAGATAGATAGATGTGGAACTTCTACCATTTCGTTTCGATAAACGCGTTAAACTTACTCAGCGAATACGGGCGTTAATAAAATGGGTTAGCTAATCAGTCTTTGTGTTAGAGGCTCGTTTACGTCTAGACTCAGCTGCTTGTCGCTTTGTTTGCCGGTGCTGCTGGTGCTCGTGGCATCGTGTTCTCTCCTCTCGCGTGCGCCCGACGCTAGCTCTCGACGCGATTTTCACGTCCGGACCCCCCATTACGTCGCGTCCGAACCGTTTTGTCGCTCGATCGGGTCCTCGACGTTCGGTACCGCGTCGAGCTAGAAACAACCAGTCTACGTTCTCTCTACTCGGAAGCGTGACACGCGGAACCGTGCTTCCGGACGCTTCAGAATTTCCTGTTTCCGCTTGACGATCCGCGCCGAGAGAACCTCGCAAACCGGTGTCCGCCTGGTCCGCGTTTTAGCACCAATTCGGCCGTACTGTAAAACCTCCTTTACACGAATCCTTCAGGCGAGGCAACGCCTCTCGTGCAACGGAAGATGATCCCAGCTATCCACGATAGTTCCAGTACTCGGATTGAACAGCAATTTTTGTAATCGTTCTTACTTGGAAGTTGGTCTAAGTCTGTCTCTGTGTTTAGAACTGAAAATATACTGGATCGACAGCGAACAGAAGCTAGCTCGTAGAAACGAGGTTTTACCGTACTCTATTGCACGATTCAACATGGGAGAACTTTTTGGGGACACGGACCGGAAGTGCTAGGCCCCTCGCGTTCGCCGAGCGGAATCGAAGCGGATTCGAGCGGAGACGTGGACCACCACGACCGAATCCTTTGCTGGCTGTCGATGAGCCGTTGATTCTTTCGTGAAAATCAGGTGCACCAGGATTTTCTGCTCCCCGGTCTTTTTCTCGGTTCAAGATAAACATGATCCAAATTACACAGGTTGTCCCAAGTGATTGGGATCATTTAAACACCTGCCTTATCTCTCAAAGGGTAGAAAATCAATGAAATGAATCTTTCGCAGGAAGTTTTTCGGAACGGAAAAGCCAGCTCGATTAGTTTGCTGCTGCCCTCCGAACTTTCAGCGAAGGATACGCGAGTTAAGCGGTCGTGGGCTACGTCTCCGTCGATCGCCGATTAATATAATCTATCCGTAATAATAGTACTCGAAAAAGCCTACCGGCTCGGTCGAGGTGGCAACTAGGCGATGATTCTTGGAAAATATAAAATCGTAGCCCCGAGGCGCGCGCTTCTGCACGCCTAATTGCCACCTCGGTTCGCCGTGGCTGTCAATTATTATCGATACAACGAAACGTGCGTTGGTCTCCGTGAACACGGCCGATCCCGTCAAGATCGGTTGCGATTCTCTCCGAAATCTCTGTTCCAGAGAGTCTCGGGGAAACTAGCGGCTAAGACACCGAACACGTAAAAATGAAAATGTTCCTGGCATTGAACACTTTGTTCCACTCTGTTCGCAGATCTACTTGCTGATTAGAAACGGGAGTGAGAATTTGAAGAAATGGAACAGTTCGGAGTTCGAGTCTTACGTGATTATTAGACTGCGGATGTTTATTCGCAACTTTCGTAGACGAATTTGTAGAAAGCGTAGTCTTTGCAGATCTGAGATAAATGAAAATTGTACTAAATTCTGTCGAATTTTACATTCTATGGTTTTTTGAACATGAATATCCGCAGTCTAGTGATATATGCACCCTGGTGATGTAACCAGTGGCGAAGATTTCAGACACAGTCTGTTAAGTATGTTATTAAGTTCTTCCAAGCCGATATAAAATCCTATTTAGCTGTTGTCGATTCTTAATCGTTAGAAAAATATAGGCATGCAACAGACTTCTACTAGGAAATTGTTAACCATAAACGAGTGCTAATAATCTGGTAGCTGTAAAAGAAATACTACGAGAACTTCTAAAATTCTACGAATGGAAACTAAAGATTTCTCAGTCAATTTTTTCCATAGCAATAGCAATAGCAGGACTCGACTGTGTTAGATACGAGCACGTCAAATTTCTCTCTTCAACTATACGCTAACTGTTAATATCTCGAGTTTAAAATACTTCGAAGAATTCGTAAGTAGTTAATAAATGGAAAGTAATACGAATCAGCATTGAGGATCGAAGAGAATCAGTCTGATGAACATTCGTGATAGGATAATAAGGTATATAATAATAATATATAATAATATATAAGAAGATAATAATAAGCCTCGAAGGTAGTAAAATAGATGTCAGACTATCTTCAGCTCCTAACTGTCCCAGAAAGATTCAACGACAAGAAGAGAATTCAATCTTCTCTATCCACGCTTAAAAATTGATTAAGAACTAGCTACCTTGAACGATCCTCGACCAAGATTCTGGCATGTGGACGCGGTCTCGCATCGATCTCGACAAGATCGGCTCGTGTCAGCGAATGTAACGCAACCGAACATCGACGTACAAGTCTTCGGCGAGATAATACGCTGTCAATTAACTCGCGAGGTCAGCAACGCCGCTGATCCCAGGTCGCCATAGTCCTATCCGATTGTTCGTAAAACGCTCCGTCCGTATACCGTGAGTCTGTTTAAAAAGGCAGTGTCTGCTGTGCCTGGGTAACCGCGAGCAAAGCTTCCCAGAAGATAGTCCCGAAATCTCCTGCTCAGTTAGGGGTGAAGGTGTTCCTGTTGTCAAACAGAAACCGTCTTCGTCGTTTCCCTTAGGAGAAATCTCTAGAGCCAGTTTCAATTAAACCATCGACTACTATTAATTCTCTGCAAGTCTGAGAATCGAGGAACGTACGAAAAAAATGTGCATTTAGCGCTTCTTGACACTCGTGGTTCGATCCTCGTCGGATAAGAAACTTATCCGTTCGCGATTCCTCTTCTCCGATCGTAGGCACCTGCTTCTCGATTTCCAAAATGCCGGAAACCACTGTTTCCAAACGACACCAGCGATTTCGGGAAGGTTCCTCACGATACCCACGCTATTCGAAGATCTATGATACACGGTCGATGCAGCAGCATCGAAACCCGACCTAATATCATCAGCTGCAAGGACTCTTCGGGAGATAAGAGATGCAAGCATCGCTGAACAAGAACGATTGGTCTATCCTAGACCAAGAGAGCTCGTTTGATCTTTGCTTCGAGAAAATTCGTCAGTTCATTTGGACGAAAAGAATGAGGTCCGTAGAGGGCCAACGTATCATTCTACGAGGCAGTAACTAAGAAACCAGTTAATGACCAGACATGACAACGTTTCTCAAGCTTGGAAAATTAATTGCGAGTAGCTTCAGATCAGCCAGACTTTTACGGAGCTGACATAAAAATGCTTCAGAGCTTGTGATGTTGAAATGTGGTTCACACAGGTCGTCCGAGTCCGTCAGAATTTTTTCGATGCGGAAGACGAACGAGCATTCGACGAGTCCGAAGTTAGGACACTTTCTTCAGCCTCGATCATCTCGCAGACACTGTCCTCGCCTTCTAGACTGTCGTGAAAGGAGTCAACCGGTTCGCTCCTGGTCCGAAAACAGTAGAATTTCGTTTTTGAATGTGTCTCCGGCCTGGTCGAGCCTCGGAGCGTGATTCGCGACGAACTTCTCGCCGCGAGGAATTTTAAGACTACGTGGTGGTGCTGCCAATGTACCCGTTGTTCAGGGTCTCCGGTTTGTTGACGTATTCCGCCGTGTTGACTGGGTCTCTCTTCTCGACACCGGGACCGTCCATGTCGATGGCTTCCATAGATGGGAAGTCAACCCTCAACGGGACCATCTCCCTCCTCTCAGCTCCCGACAGGATCTCCGGGCTACCGTTCTCGTAGTCAGGATTCGCCAGCTTCGACGAGTTCGGGCTTCCAATATAGCTCCTCTTGCTAGAGTTCCTGGGGCTGACGGACTTGTTGCCGATCGACAACTGGCTCAGGTTGCTCCGGGAGGCGCTCCTCGCGTTCATGAACGGCGAGCTCTTCACCGAGGACTTGAGACTATCCTCGACGAACGGCAGGTTCAACGTGTCCTTGCCGGAAGCGATCGAGTCCCCGGAGACTCCGTCGAAGTCGTCGAAGCCGGCCTTCAGAGGAACGTTGGACGAGTTCATGTTGTGACAGTTGCCAGTAGTCGCCTTCGAGTTCTCCCCGTACGAGTTCAGTCGGTACCGAGGGCTGAAACTGTTCTTGATGCTGCCCGGTTTGAAATTCTCGAAGTCGCCAAAGTCCTGTCGTAGGGGAGAGTCTTCCTCGCCTTCCACTTCCTCCTCGTGCAGGTCCTGCAGCGTGGACAGCTCCAGGTGCCTGGAAACGGAATTACATCGGTTTTGCACCAGCCTGTACAGTGCTACTTATGTATTTCTTAGACTAGGTACTAGGTGCATTCACTCACTCGTCGGACTGCGAAGAGTTGGACTTGTTCTGGTTCCTGGCCTCGATGCCCTCGACGCTGTGGTAGAAGCTGACTTGCTGGAAAATGGTCTTGTCGGTGTGGTCGAGCAGTGTGGCGACTATGTCCATGAACGTGGGCCTCCTGGTCGCCTTGTGCCTCCAGGTACGCTTCATCAAATCATACAGCAGCTCTGGACAGTTGTCCGGCCGCTCCATCACTCCTCCATCGATCACATACCGTAGAACCTGAAGAACAAAGACTCGTAAGAGAGCGTCCAATCTTCTAAAGTCAATCTTCAAAATCACACGCACCTGATCGTTCGAGAGACCCTGATAGGGCTGCGATGCGAAGGTCACCATCTCCCACAGGACCACTCCATAGCTCCACACATCAGAGTAACTGCTAAACACGCCATCCTTCAAACTCTCCGGCGCCATCCATCTAACTGGCAGCAATCCTTTGCTACCTTTCCGGTAATAATCCCTTTCGTAGATGTCCCTGGTCATGCCAAAGTCTCCGATTTTCACGGTAAGGTCCTCGGCCACCATACAGTTCCGAGCAGCCAGGTCTCGGTGCACGAATTTCTTCGTGGCCAGGTACGCCATTCCATCAGCGATCTCAATCGCCATTTGGAGAATCCTCTCAAGCCGCGGCGGCGGGTTCGACTCGTCGCAACCGTCCGGCCTGTGGCTCCTCAGGTACTTCTTCAGGTCGCCATTCGCCATCAGCTCCATGATCACCAGGGTCGGCTGGCCGCTCGTCACCACGCCCAGCAGCTTCACCACGTGGTGAGCGTCGAAACCCCTATTGATTGAAAGATAACGAGATCGTTAGGCACCTTGCGCTGCACAGTGGTCCGAGAACGCGATTTTACTGGCCAAAAGTCAATTTTCGAAGTTCAACGTTTTGAAAAAACTTTTTTTGCTATAAAGTAACAATACTTCAAACCATCAAAGTCCAAAATATTATCCATTTCAGATAATTGTGTAACCGAGAGTAACGTTCTAAGGACAAAATTCTGAAATTCAAAGTGAAACTAATTATTCTAAGAACTCATTATAGAGCATTATATAACAGGTTTGAATAAATGTTTTATATATGTTAATAGGCGTGTTTTTATTATTTAATTAGGTTTCCAGCATTATTTAATCCATGTACGAATGCTGCAATATTATTGGCAATCTGTACTGAAGGATTTTGCTAAGTTTTACACCGTTAAATTGTGTATTATAGTTAGTCATGTAATTATATTTTTAATTCATTTATATAGTCTGTAATTTAGTTTAAGAATTGAAAATAATTTTGAATTACAATGTCGGAAAGTATGTTCCACTTTAATCTTCCCATCATACTGTCTTGACAACAAAAGGTTAATTATTTTTATATTTGTACACAAATATAACTTTAAAAATAAAGATCTTTAGCAGGAAAATAATTGCTGTGTCTGATGTTATTTTTGATAAAATCAATGAAGTGAGTTTTGACGAAACTAGAAAGTCCGTTAAATAAAAAGTACGTCTATTTAGCAATAATTTATTCCAGAAATGGAAAAATTGTCATCGGTCACTAAAGCGCTCTAAAGCGAATTACGATAATTGGTTAGAACAACATCTAATCTTTGATCGAAACGTAAATGAAGATCAATTGATGATGCAGAAGATTTAGATGAAGAGGAATTCGAATTAGTCATGTTGAAATATTTGAATAATTTAGGATTAACATCGGAAATATAATTATATACAAATTTATTGCGTCGAAAGATGTCGATATGTGTATCTCTTTAATTTTGACCACGGAAAACGAATTTCCAGTCTATATGTGCATAGTATTGAATCCACCATTTTGAATTTTTCATTTTTGATGTCAGATTCGTTATCAGTGACCTCAAAAACATCTGATCATCAACTTTTATAAAGATCCAATGACATTTTGACTTTTGACCAGTAAAATCGCGTTCTCGGACCACTGTGCGCTGGCGTTGGCTTAATCTACGGAATTGTAATAAGTAATTAGTAATTGCTCACTTCATGACGGACGCCTCGTTCAGGAACTCGATCCGCTCGCGATCGGTGGCATCCTTGTTGACAGTCTTGACGGCGCAGCGCACCACCGGTTTGCCCTTAACGATGTCCATGGCGATCCCCTCGTACACCATGCCGAAATACCCGTTCCCCAACGACTTCAGCATCTCGATCTTCTCCCTGGGCACCTCCCATTCGTCCAACACGTACGGCATGCTGACGTACTGTGGATTCACCGTCGCGATCAGCGTCGAACTAGCCGCGTTCCTCATGAACTTTTTCTTGTAGACGTAGTAGAAGGAGCCGGAGAACAGCAGTATGAACGTGCACAACATCAACCAGAACAGCATCCAGAACATGCTGAGAGTGTTCGGCTCTTTGATGCAGAAGTATTTCACATTGGTAGGCTCGCCAACGCCTGCTAAACTCGTCGCCTGCACCTTCACCGAATAGTTACCCGGCTGCAAACCTCTCAGCACGTACGATTTCCTCTCTTTCGTGAAGTTCTGACGGGTGATGCAGATCGGCATCGGCTGGTACTGCAACAGACAGTGACCTTGGCTCATTGTTGATAACCAGCTTTCCTTACATTAGGTATCTAATGCACAAAGTGTCTCGGTCAGCTGCAAGAGGCCGCCCAATTCCGACGGTAAAAAGGTTCTTTACGGATCCTAAAGGTAGAAAAGTTTGTTTACTTAATCAGAACGGTATCAAAGGACCGATGCCCAGCAAGAACATTTTTCTTCGAAGAATAGAATCGCGATACAAGCGTTATCTGAAAACACTAACAGTATTTATGAATATTACTCGAGCACTTTCGACTTATTAAAAGAGTAGAAAATATATTTTCTCAGAGTTGACTTAGAAAGTTTGAATTTCGCATAAAGATCCGCAGTCTGATCATCTGTGTCGCTCACGTTTTCAATGTCGACCCTCTTGTATTCGATCTGGTAGGTGACGATGAGCCCGTTCGGCTCCGGAGGCTCCTCCCATTGGAGCGTGACCATGGTGAGGCTGTTGTTCTCGCTGGACATGCTGATCTTGATGGAGTCCGGCGGAATGTTGTCGGCGTTCTCCTTAGGCATCGTCCGGAAGGTCCTCATGCTCTTGGTGGAGCACTTTTTGTAGGTGTCGTTCATCTCCTGTGCCCTGCAAGCCTGCACCTCGACGTTGTAGACAGCGAAGTGCCGCAGCCTGCCCATCACGAACGAGTGATTCGTGCTCGGTATATGTCTCACGAATTCCGTGCAGGTACCGTTCTCTATCTTGTCCATGTCGGTTGGCGAGGAGTTTTCCGTGGGCGTGTCGACATTGCGTTTCCTCCGAGGCTTCCGCTTCACGTACACCTGGTTCTGCAAGGCGTCCTCGAACGCGATCGCGCTCGACACCTCCTTCTCCCTCTGCGACTGATCATTCTCTCGGTCCGGACACTTGCAGGACTTCTGCAACGTGATCGACTGCTCCGTCTGCTCGTCCACCAGGAGCCGCTTCTGCTGCTCTTCCTCGTCCAGCGAGCTCGCCTTCTTGTCCATCGGCAAGATCGCTAGAAAACGGTCGAAAAATCTTGTCTCAACACCCCCTCCTAGAACTTGGACTCTACAGTTTGCCCAACGAGGCGAGGAAGTGAAGCGTGAAGAACAACTTGAACTCTGTCGCGCTCGAGTATGTTTACGTTTACCACCTAGTCTCGTAGGACAGACTATACAGGGTGTTTCGTCTGAAACAGGACAGCTAAATATCTCCTCTATCTCTGGAAATACAAAAAATGTTTCCAACGTAATCTGAATGGTTTCAAAAGACGAATCAGATGGAAGAATCGTTTTTTTATAAATCGTAATTTTTTAATCGTTTTTTCAAGGTCGCTCGTGTTTTTTTTACGTATATACACACATTTTTTGTTGTTGTATGTTACAGCAAACATTATTGTGCATTCATCTGAACTCTAAAATTTGCTAATTAATGCAAAACTTACTTTCAGCGACATTTCAGATTTCAACGGTAACAGAAATTGGACCTTTCTTCCGTCTGATTAGTCTTTTGAAACCATTTAGATTACGTTAGAAACATTTTTTGTATTTTCAGAGATAGAGGAGATATTTAGGTGTCCTGTTTTAGACAAAACACCCTGTAACCCGACGATGAAAATGTTTAGATACTAGGCCGAGGGATGTGTGATAACTAGTCTGCGGATCTTTGTGCAAAATAAAAATTGTCTGCATCAGTTCAAAGGTACCGGAGCCAAATCAAAATTTCTTTAATCATTTTAATAAGTTGATGGTGTGATATAGCGACACTACGAGATTCTTTTAATCTTTTTACTGGTTTACCTATTCATTTATATCGATACCATAGATACATAAAATCCGCAGTCTAGTGACAATTCTTTACAGGGCGTCCCAAGGTTAACTCAAGGTCAGACGAATGAAATTGTGTACTACACTCCCCTTGACATTCTACCACCGTAAATCGTGTTTGCTTGAAATCAAATTTTGACTCGGCGAGCAAACTCTACCCGGATAGCACAGAGACGTCTCGAAAAAGACTCACAGCTAAAATGGCCGTAAAAAGGACGTCTCTAAGACATCGCGAGCTATCTGGTTAGGGCGAAACATCCCTTATGAAAGTCTATTTACCCGCGACAGGTAGAACATTCCAATTTGTTTGCTATGATCTGCAACTGGCTCAGCAATGTACGCTGAAGGAGTGCGAATAGAAAAGATGCTCACGTTCGTTGCAGTAGTTCCTCTGGTTGATGAAGTTGGGATCATCGGGCTCCCAGCGGCCGACGATGCGGTAGTAGGTCAGGTTTCCGTTCTTTTGTAAAGGCGGCCGCCAGGACATTTTGAGCTCGTCGCTCGAGGTGCTCTGGATTTTGAAGTTCCTGGGGGTAGTAGGAGCATCGGGTAGCGTCCTGAAGTAGGTGAGATTGCTCTGGGCGCCGGACCTCTCTGTAGCGATGGTGTAGGTCTTGACGTAGTAGGCGTACTGCGTATAGGGTTTCAGCTGGGAGAGGAAGTGTGTTTGCACGTTGGACTCGGAGCTATTCATGGTGCTGTAGTTCTTCGAGATAGAGACGTCGTCGACCTTCCATCCGTCGCCGCCGCAGGCGTCTCTGCCGTCGTACATTGTGACGTTCATATTCGGCGCCTCGATGAAATAGACCACGTAACTGAGTAGCGACCTAGCGTCGTGGTGGATGAACGGCTCCCACTCGATCACCGCGCTCCAGGGGGACTTGTTGCCTACCCTGGTCTTCAGCTCGGTGACATTGCAGGCGACTTTGTCGCCGTTGCTGTTCGACGCCACTTCGTACTCGGTAAACGGTTCGAGGCCCGCCTTCTCTCGTAGCGTTTCGATCTTGTAGAGGCAAAGCTTCGGGTTCATGTGGAAGAACAACTTGCCAGGTTTACCTCTCGACATGATCTTGATGTCCTTGTGCCAGCTCCAATCCCACAGCTCCTGCAGGTTCTGATTATCCAACACCTGCAACGAGTACGTCGGGCTGATGTCGTCGTTGCCGCCGATCAGCCGCAGTTTCTTCAGGAAGTTCAACGAGATCAGGGAGAAGCTGCGCACGATCTTCAGATAGCCGTTGATCTCCTCGATCGTGCTCAGATTGTCCTCGAGCTCCTTGACGATGTTCTTGCCGCCGCGGATCTGTATCACCAAGCTGCCCTTGATCCGTGTGCAACCGCGCAGCTTCTGAGCGGTGGCGATGTTCTCCACCATCACGCCCTCGCACTCCTTCTGGCAAGGACCCTCGCACTTCTTGCAGGATCTCATGTCGCCCACCTTCTCCTCTGTGTAGCCCGGCGGACACTCAATCACACAGGTGCCGTTGAAGGGTTTGTACGGGTACTGCTTCACGTTGAACGCCTCGCGAGGCTTCTCCATACGACGGCACATCTCCTCCGGGATGCATCGGTAGTCCATGAACTCCAGCGTCCCGTTCGGACACCGGTCCCTGCACTCACGGTCTGCCGTCACCACGTCCTTGCACACCTTGCAGTCGTACGCCGTCGGACCGTCGCACCCACCCAGGCACGACGGGTGGCAGCATGTGCCATTACTGTGGCACGCGTTGTTCTCGCACTTCGGGTCGCAAACTGAAACCGGAAGACAGCACGATACAATCGTCCGTTCCCTGCTGGACTTGGAATAGTTTGCTCTGTGGAGCACTGACGAGGCTCCGTCGAAATCGAGAGCTACGAAGCCCCGCCTCCTTGGCCCCCTCTACAACAATAGAACAGCGAAGCCACGCCTGTTTCGCACAGAGGGGCCCGAATAGGCGTGACTTTAATATTCTCTCTGTACTGGGGATCCTGAGTAGGAGTGACTTTGTTGCTCTGTCTGCATAGAAGAGTTTCAGTAGGCGTGACTTCGCTGCTCTCTCTCTCTCTCTCTCTCTCGCTCTATTCAGAGGAGCGTTACCGCTCTATTTTCGCAGAGGCACAAGAGTAGGCCTGGCTCGAATACTTAAACAAAGAACTAATCAACTAAAGACAGTAAAATTGCACGGCCGTTCGCCAAGGACAACCGAGCCATCGTCGACCAGGAGAAATCCGGTTAACATCGATCTCGCGAATACAGGCGCAAACAGCCCACCGGCAGTTCCGGGTAAACAATGTGTTCATCGCGGGTCGTTCCCGTCAGCAAAAAGTCCTGTCACGTTCACCGCGGGGACACGTGGCGGCATAGTAGGAACTCGGCCTGCAATTTCTGCGAGAGGGGACGGTCCTCTGTAATGAACTAGCGACGCCCTCCGCGATCGATAGACGACGATTTGTCTGAAAGGGATGACACAATCTCGAAGAAACTACTGTTCCCCAATAACAATACTTCGAGTTGGATCGACTGCTCGGGATTGTTGGGGAAACTGTCCCATTTTCTTGACAAACGTTCCACCTCCGACCCGTACGAGAGACCGTAGTCTCGCATAGTATACGCCCGGATTAACATATATCACAATTTCTCAAAACAATCTGATATATCAGTCAGTAGAATCTAGCATTGAAACAAAAGCTCGGATGAAATCAGGTGGAGATGCGGTAGAATGGCGATGCAACCGCGCGATCAAACATCAACAGACCGACGATAATAATCGAGCAGCGTCGCGCAGGCTTCTGCGATCTTGCACAGACGTAAATTAGGGGCTGAAAAGGTACGGACGTCGCGCGCCGGCAATTTCGTCGGTCCTTTTTCTCGAGACGAAACGAATCGAGACGGACAGACTCCATTTTCCGCAAGGCCAACGGATAATCGGATAATTCCAGAAGGTAGGAAAGAGAAAGAGACAGCTGCGAACACGGTCCTCCGTCTTTTTCGAAGGGTTGGCGGCGAGGTGTGGGGAGGGGATCTCCTTCGCGACGTCCACCAGCTACGGGTTGACGTCCGGCAACGTCGCTCCAGAAACTCCCGTCGAGCCATTCGCCGGCGAGATTTCACGTACGAACGTAGACAGCTTCCCCGGACGGCCCTGTTCGAGAGTTTCACGGGTAATCGATGATCGCGGTGCGTTTGCGTACGCGTAAAGTCGTTGAACTCGTCGACGTGGCCGCTTCCGAAACCCGAGACCCCCTCAACCGCGTCGGATTCGCCGCGGCAGAATCTACGAGCCTCTACCAAGCACTAGAGACCAGAACAAGGAGCAGCTAACGGGGCTAGTTGGTGAAACAGGGAATCTCGAGCTACTCAAAGCGATAGCCAAACCTCTGAACCTGTTCGGAACATTTTTGCTCTCACACCTTCAGAATTATGCACTTGACATATATGTATGTACTAACATTCAGAAAAATGTTCTATACTTTCTACAGAGGAATTTTCTGGTAAAGTCTCTCGAGTTGCTTAATTGTCGTGTCTTTGCAGAGCACCTAAAGGGCGTGATGTTATTGTTCCATCTATGTAAATTTCGCGGGGGGGGGGGGGGGGCGTGATATTAACGGTTGTATAAAACGTCCCCAGGGGGCATGGTTTCATTAGTCACTTCGCGGAGGATATTGAGAGGCGTGGTTTCATTGTTTCCTCTTTATAGAGCGCCCGATGGAGCGTGCTGTCATTGCTGTGTTTTTTTAAATTGCCCTGAGGGGCGTGTATAAAATGCTCCAAGAGGCGTGGTTTCATTGGTGTTTCCGCAGAGTCTATCGAGGGGTGTGTTTTCATTGCAGTTGTATTGTTGAATTGTTTTGTACATAAAGATTCGAGGGAACATGAATTCGTTGCCTTTTCTTTGCAGACCGCCTTAAGGGGGCGTGACTTCGCTGTTCCGGATTTCAATGATATTAACACCGTGCCCCATGGAGCAATTTACACCGATACTTGGGATATTAGGAGCTATCTTTAACGATCACGATCATGACAAAATATTACTTTGTTGGCAGTGTTGCTGGTTCCAGCACAGAGTCTCGTCCGGATTGTTCGGTCTTTGTGGGCAGTGCTTCTCGCACACGGGGCAGCTGTTCATCGGACTGTTTCCCTGTGAAAAGAAAATCGAAAACATTAGTGTCAATTCACCTGACGAATACTTTATAAATTGATCTACTGGCACACAGTGGACTCTTTCACAATTCTCCAAACGTCCGAGAAGAAACGAATGCTAACTTTGACGAGAGACAAACCAGACCATGTCGGGGCTCGATTTAACGCATCCGCAAAGCCATTTCCGATCGTGTCGGCGCGAAGATCGTGGAAAGGAAAACTCGGGTCACGTATTTTGGCAGAAACTCGACGCGGCGGGCTCGGTTCCTCGTTAGCCACGCACGGAGCGAAAGAATTCCTTAACTCTCCGGCGGGGGCTATAGAAACCGGCCTCGGATCGATACGTCTGGCGCCTTCTATTATTTATTTTTACCGGCGTCGCACTATTTTCCCGACTTGGCCAACTTTTATTTCCATACACCTAGGGGGTCGCGATACATCTCTTCCTGCCGCGGCTTTTGTTCCAGCACCGCGTTGGTAAACTCTTGATAAACAGCGCTTTCGGCATAGTATCTATTATTGAAGACAAACCCTAACGACGGGAATAGATCGAACTTACTTTACACATCTTTAAAGCATGACTCGTCTACAATATGGAACTACTTTGAGAACAATATTGTCCGGTACATCATTGGTAAGGTTGTTTAAAACGATTCATAATTGCTCTAGAAATTTTCCGGGATAAACAAATCAGGAATAAAAATATTTCAATATATTAATCCTTTTGTTCTGTGTGGGTGGCCCACGTGACCCGATTGAGCGATCAAAGCTGTAATTTTGTAACGTGAACCACCGGATTGGTCTCACAACTACGAAACGAGAACCGGAGGAAGGACGAACACTTGTAGACTGCGATTCTGCGATTTCTCGCCACGGCAGCCACTTTTCTTCACGCTGAAAATCCACGAGCATTCACTAACGCGTCGGCGGCTCGCTAATTAACCCTTTGACCCGGTCACGTTCCATCGATCACGCTCGCGACCCGCTCCCGCGATTATTCTTCCGCACAGGATGAAAGAAACAAGGCACACCAGGCGAGACGCCGATCTATCGAACAATTAATATGTCCCGTAGGTTTAGATCTAACTGTTGAGGATATGAGTTGGATATCACATCTATATATAAGTATCTGATCTATGGTACTGATGTATGAGTCGACTCTCTATATGAATTGTATTAGCCGTGACCGATGTGCGATTCGGTAGTAGAAACGAGTAGAGAAATGTATTTAGTAGTGAACAGACGTAGAGTATTAGAGAGTCATCTATTGAGAACAAAGAGATATAGAAATAGAGATAGAGAGTATCTTAAAGAAGTTCAATTGTATTACTACAGTGGTCGAAATTTCTATAAAGTCACTGTGTTTTGTGCCCGTGCGAAATCAATGCGGCCCGGTTTATGTACTTCTTTAAGGCCTGGTTTACGTTGTATTTTTGCCCAGAAGAATTTAAAAGTTGTTGCACACGTCTTGTTGTTACTGGGAGCTCTAATTCAGCTCGAAATTGTGCTGCATTTTTCCTTTCCTTAGCTGCAGACCTCATTAATATTAAATGTTGTCTCTTTGACTATTTTTTATTACAACCTTTATGATGATTTTTTTCCGTAATTTTCACGTAAATTGATATAATTATTAATCACAGTATACGACCGATTAGTTTTCTTAGCAATTGCGTGATTAGAGCAGGCCATATCTTTATAAGCATCGATTGATGCGTTTTCTTCACTTGTTAGTAATTTTCCTCTCGGCATTCTCATACACGTGAATCAAATTATAACAAACAGGATTTCTGTGAGTTCTAAAACTAATACTTTTAGAATATTTGCAGTTTTCCGTAATTCTCTGCTCAGAATACAGAGAAACATTAAGTGACTTTATAGAAACTTCGCACTTGTGTTCTGCACCACACAGAAAAAAATTAAGAAAAACGTAAATAATAAACATAGCAGTGTAGAGTACGCAGTCCCTCTATCCGAGTGTCTACAAGGCAGAAGACCAGATACGATAAATCAACAAAAATGGTGATATTTTTTAAATATCTATGAAAAACAAGATGACTTTATAGAAATTTCGACCACTGTATTAATACTTGTACTAAGACATTTATATAACTAAATATAAGCAATTCTCATAACCTCTACCACGATTTTCTACACTAACAACTAAAATTTCTTGGTGGGTTTAGATCGACGATTCAAATTCACAGGGCGTTTCAAAATTATATGCCGCGACCACCCCGTACAAATGTGGATCGAAGAATGAAAATTTCAGCGCGAAACTAAATAGAGACGATTTGCTGCGACTGCTTCGCGTCGTTCGTCTCTGACGTCATCTGCTCGGTCCATGACGTTCGAAGCGAGCCGCTGGCTGAGGGAAAGAGTAATTAGCCATGCATTCCGGGTTCATTCATTCCCTAGAAAATTGCTTTTCAGCGATCCGTAAAATTTCGGACGGGAATCGGGATCCGCGTCGGCGCTCGAAACTTTCCGATCGTTTCTAATGCTCTCTTGTTCGGGATAGAAAGTTCAAGAAAAAAATTGCTGCAGCCCACTTTCTCTTGATAGCAGCTGGCTTATCGGATGTCTTCATTCAAAAACAAATCCAACCAAGTTGCGTCACGGTCGAATTTATTGTAAAAATGGCTAGACAGCGAGATTAAGTGAGGCTTGTCAATTTTGTACGAAACAACGTGTCAGATTATGTCTAAAGTGGCCCCTACACGATCAATAATATGTATTGTCAATATTCGCGTCAGTATTGACGTTCTATGTATATTGAAGCGCGCATCAATATGCTTCAATATACAGTGGATAACAAAAGTAAGTTAATACTCATATTTTCAGTAATGAAATCACGATAACAGTAATACTTATTCACTTATAAAAATAAACAAGTTGATTAAATATTTAATAGTAATGTTGAAAACAAAATTTATCACGATAAACACAGTGATCTGAAGATTTATCAAGATATTGATCTTTCTATACTAAATATACAAAATTTGGTGTGCCAAAAGTAAGTTAAAGTATCGTTTAATAACACTGTCCAACACCAAATTTGTTTCACAATTACATTGTGATGGTGGTACTTATAGAGTTTTATGCGCTGATTCCGAGTCTGTCCTTAATTTTTCTCCTAGACGAACAGTTCTTAAGAAACAAGACTTCGAAAAGAAAAATATTTTTCAACTTTAAACAAATATTGTGATGGTATTATAAAAGATATTGAATTATTCTTTACAGCAAAAGATTCTGTAGACTTTCCCGAATACAGTGGTATCTAATACTAATACATTATGAATGTTTAAACATGTTTAAACAATCATTAAAGACAGAGAGACACCACTTTTGCAGCAACTTTTCAGGATATTTTTGAATTTATCTCAAAAAATAAGGGTTCTAAGGGTTAAGAAGTTTCTGTGTGAATATTCGGAAGGTCAGCAGAGCTCATTGCGGGAATATAAGACTACGATCGAAACAAGCCATTAATATCATTCTCACTCGAGCGAGACCCATCGAACACATAAATGGACAGGACTATCGTTCTGAGATCAGTTCGTAGCCGCTGCATCTCGCGCACAACTGGAGGTTTATTCGCGCGAGCGTGACGATCGGCCGAGCAATCGCGTTCCCGTCGACGTTCCCGGCTCCCAAGACTCGCAACATTGTGTTCCTTCGAGCGATTAAAAGCCCGAGAGTCATCCACCCTCCTAAAAAATAAATCTCATTCCGCGAGGTTATCGCGCGACTCGTCACGCTCGTTGCTTGCCGCCTTTTTTCCGCTGGCCCGTCGACCGACTGGGAATCGCTCGATTCGTTAACCTTTCCTCTGCCCACAGTCCATCCACCGACCTCAATGCTTTCTTCAAAACACAGTAATTTATCGAGTATGGTAAACCATATAAACGTGGAGCAACAATTGTGATTTGTATCGAATTTAATCAAATTTCATGTAACCCCTTTGCATCGGAGGACGAGATATCTCGCCACGTGATTTCGTTCATGATGTGTTTTGGTCTTCCATGCGGGATCTTCCAAGCAGGCGTACAATGTACCGTACACCTTGTAAAAACGAATTACTTTTTCATAATTGGACCGAACAGTTTGAGTTCACCGATTTTTATATAATTTCCATATGTTGTAAAATTCAACATTCTGAACAACTTTTTCCTGTACATGTAACCGCACAGTGGGCTCGATTGAAGAAGTACGCGACATTTTGCGAAAAAATCAACTTTCTAATTTTCATATTTTTTCAATCGATATCGACTTCTAAATGTCCACCGACCACGAAAATGATCAAATTAATCAAATACCATAGCAGTTCGAGTTGCGATACACGCACGAAGTTAGGCAGTTTAGGAATATCGATTTTCCCTACATAATTTGGCTGTTCATTCTTAAATTGTCCTGATAACCGTGATCAACTTCTTGTCCTGAATTTTTTTCTGCCTCAAAATGCACACTTTATTGATAAGCAATCATACTTTTCATTGACAATTATGATATACACATAACGAAAATTGAAAAAATGTGGTTTGTCATCTAGTATAAATTATATACGCTCTGAAAATTTCATTGAAATTGGTTAATTGGTTTACGAATTATAAACGATCAAAAGTGGTAAAAATTGCAATTTTCCAAGATGTTCGGACTTAACAAATTTTTCTCAATAATGTAAAACTTAGACATTTTATCTGTTTGCATTAAATAGCGAAAATATTAAATTCATTACAGGATAAATAATTTATAAAACTGTTGTAAATTAATAAAAAGCGGTTACACAAATTTGAAATATATTAAGTTAAAAATCATTGAGAAGGAATTATTTTTTTATATACTCAGTTCAAATTTCATTGCAATATCTTCAGTGGTTTAAGAGTTATTCAAGAATGTCGCGTACGTTTTCAATCGAGCTTACTGTGGCGCTGCTCAGCCTTAGTTTTTGAGATATTTGCGAAAAACTGCAGATACTACTACATTGAATTTTGCTTATACGTGCACGCCCATGCTGTGCGTATGCGTTAGCATGATGGGACCGCTCGACAACTGTTTCTACAGATATATCACTACGACGTACGATCGTCGAACGATCAATATACCGCGTGAACTTCTTAAATCATATGATGATGACGACTGAGTACATGTACATATTTGCTAAATTTGGTATTTAGGATTTAGCTAATAATAACATAAGTTCCCTCTGCGCCGCTATCCCTTATACCTGGGTCCTCCTACCCTTAGACCAGCAATAAAAAACGGTCTTGTCGAAGGTAGACGTTGAGGTTGAACACGAAGTTAGTTGAACCGAAGCGCTTGAGCGAGAAGCTTCTTCTGTACTTTTCATTTTTCTGAATAAACTCTCTATATCGAATTTTCATATTCCTGTACTACGAATCTTTGGCATTACTTTATTTCATAACCTCAGAGAAATTACAACAATATTATATTACGACGACACCATTACACGTTTATATATTAGGACCTTGAATAAGTTCTCGCTGTCTCTTTTATAAAATAAAAGATTTATTTAAATTATAAGAAACAAAAACATTTCATTCAAAGTATAATATATACAGTATAGTATATTCGAGTAATTCCTCCAACTTTTCGTCTTCAAATTTTTTCGGTGCGCCAGAACGTTCTTTATCCTCAAGTTCAAATTCATTATTTTTGAAGCGTCGAAACCAGTCTGTGCATGTCGTATCCGACAAAGCATTGTCACCATAAGTGTCAACAAGAATTCTATGTGCTTCAGCTGCAGATTTCGTTTGAATAAACTAGTGCAATAAAATTCCCCGCAAATACACTTTATTCGGCACAAAAGTAGACATTTTCAGAACTAAGAAAAAATTACTTTGTTTACACTAAAGTGAACTACCATACACTGAAATTTAAGGTTAGATACACTACTGCCTTGCATGTGTGTTACCATTCGAAATTCCACGAACGGGGTACTGCTACTACCATCTTTGAAGAAACAGCGAGAACTTATTCAAGGTCCTAATATAATTACAGCTTACAACATATCCAAATTTGAACAAATTCCGAAACAGTAGTCCAAAAGTATTCTAAAGCAATGGGTCGACAAACGGATGCCCAAAAAACGCTTTGGGTCTGGCGCAATATTCGGAGGTCTCGAACCGAAAATACAAACGCGAACGTGTGCATCGAACACATCGTAAATCGATCGACGCACGTGTTTTGAGTTTGGGCGATGCTCTTGCGCGTCTTCGCAGATGAAATGCAAGGAAAGACATACCAAATCACAGCATAGGAACGCAAACTTGTGATGATAACAGAACGCTGCGTCCAGACGCGCAAAGGAGATCCCACCTTTAGAAGGATTAGTTTACTAGCTAAAGTGTAAATAATTGTTGGTCGCAATTGCGAAGGAAAGTGTAAAGGTCACGGTTTTTCAATTTTTCATCTGTGGCTGTAATGAAAATTTCAAACATGCATTTTATAAATCTAATCATATACGTGCACAACGTCTAAAAATTGATTTCTACAAACTAGAAAATGTAAGAATAACAATGAAAATTTAGAAAATATAGGAAAACTTGATCAGATTTGATTCACATGTTTTCCCTACACAAAATCGTACATGGCATCGCATGAAAGATATCATGAATGAAATCACGTGGCGAGATATCTCGTCTTCCGATGCGATGGGGTTCATTTGAATTAATTCCGAGTGTCTTGTAGTGCAGAGGCGCAACTTTATCAACAATTCCGTCTTCAATGTTTAAGGAACAAGAAAAAAACTTCTTGTTAAGCAAGAAAAATCGTCGAATAGGAGGGGGAACGATCATAGACGCAATTCCAGACGACAAGTTGAAGAGGTCGGAGCGTGGAAGCCACGCGTCGGGTACGTGGACTCGTGTCGCGAATATCGCCGGCGATAACGAGGCCGTGAACGTCGAGGGCCGCGTTACATTTTGCAAATTAACGACCGTTCGCGATGGGCAAGCGTCCGCAGCCTGTCACCGGCCACTCGACGGCTTTCGAACAGGCCGAACAGTCATTTTTAAGCACCACGCGTCTCCAATTAGATTTTCCCGTGATTTTGGCACACCGGCGACCACGCGTTGCGAATTTATAGCGTGCGTCCCGAACCGAAACTGAGTTTTCCAAAAAACTATTATGAATTTGCATCGAAAGGATTAATTGAATACGCAACGAACTTTTGAGACAAACCAATAAGATTCAGTCTAAATCGAGACAGATAAAATTCTGACGTTTGTATCTCCACTATTTATTTAATTCGAAGTGTTCCTTCAGGGTTCGTTTACAAAGGACCTGACGATTCTCCGCCGATTACAGGAGACAAGCAATACATAGTTCGATCAAGTAGATTGAAAAGTCGCGGAAGATCTCGGCGGATCTCGGCGAGCGTTTCCGGAATTACAACCCTTATCCGAGCCACGGAATCGCATCAAAAAGCGTTTCCGGCAAAGGATGGCCCTGACAAATCCGGTCCAATATCTGTCGGTCTGCGGCAAAGAGATTCAAATCTTTCGAGAGAACAGAGACCCGAGTGTTTCTTGGCGATTATCGATGGCAGACAATCTGAGAAACGATCACGAAACAGAGTTGGACGACGTTGACTGCGGATTGAAGGTAATTCACATTGTTTACCTACTTGATTTTATCATAACTCCATAAAAATCCACAGTCTCGTCTAGCGTGACCAAAGTTCACGAGCATTTTGCGCATCCGACTGCTGATTCCTCAGCTCAGCGACCGAGTCCCTACATCGTTGATTGTCCCGTTCTATTTAATTGATTTCTCTTCAGTATCGCTTGCAATTAAGGGAAACGGTCGTAAACGGGAGTAGCTACAATTAGAGACGCGCAGGAATGAACGAACTTTTACGATTATGGAGTCTCTCACGACTGACAGTGTGACTCACTAAGTCTCGATGGAAAATTTTGCCGGATGACGGTAGTATTGGAAGGATTGAGCTTCTCGAGCGTTCAAGAGACGCTTGTTTGCGTGTTTCCACAGGGTCTCGGGACCAAACGGGGAAACTGTGCGAGCGTAAGCGAGTTCCCGCGGTCAAGATGACGGTATTATTACCCTGGTACCGCGAGGACAGTCGGTCTACGCCAGAAATAGTCGAGACCGCCGTCAGAACGCGGTCCTCTGATTTACGCTGGAACGGGCCGATAATTCTGGCCTCCGCGTCGAGCGTCGTCGCGACGCGACACGAGAGGTTAGGCGAGGAGAGGACAAGGAAACGAGGCGTCGGGACGCTCGCGTCTGCGTCGTCCAAGGAGAACCGTCGAGCCGGAAGCAATTGGTCGTCGAGTGACAAACGGACGCGTCGATGGTTCGCGCGGATTCGACGGAACGCGCCGGAAAATCTCGCCGGTCGCGGTCTCGTCCCGACTCGATTCGTCTGGGCCGCGTATTCTCGGACAAAGAACTCTGGGAGAAAATAGCGCACGCGGCTGCGTTGCCCGGCAGAAAACGGAGCGGCGCGGCGCGCGGTGGGTCAACCAGCACAAGCGCATTCCAGCCGCGTCTACTCACCAGCCAGCCGGTCGCTCGAACGTGTTACTCTTTTTCACCCCTTGATCGAGCACTTTCCACGAGATACTGCACTAGAGTTTAAGCTGCTGGAACCGTGTCTCGACTACTCCACCCCGCCTCTCTATTTACTCGCACACTCTTACTTTAGATCACTCTTACTATGCACTTGTTACGAGCCGAGGGCTGGCGGATAGACGTGGCCGAGGTTTTGTTCGTATGAACAGGATTGTCGTGAACTAGCCGGTGCCTGTTTCATCACCGGGTGTCACAGGATAGGTTTTCGTGGACTAGCCGATGCCTGTTTCATCATCGGGTCGCCACTAGGTGAGGAAAGACAGAGGGTGTCGTGGACTAGCCGATGTTTGTTTCACCACCGGGTCGCCACTAGATGGAAGGTTGTGAACTAGCCGGTGCCTATTTCATCACCGGGTGTCACAGGACAGGTTTTCGTGGACTATCCGATGCCTGTTTCATCACCGGGTCGCCACTAGGTGAGGAGAAAGGGGTAGTCGTGGACTAGCCGATGTCTGTTTCACCACCGGGTCGCCACTAGATAGGAATTCGTCAACTAGCCGATGCCTGTTTCATCACCGGGTGTCACTAGGATTTCGGAAAGAGGTAGGGTCTAAGGGAATACAGCTCTCGTAACTTTATATTGATGATAAACCTCGAGCGGTAAAGGTTTATCGATGTGAGTGGAATGCTAACTACTGGAATTTAAAAGGTGTAGATCAAATATTAGAGACTCTCAATTAATAATGTAAAGAGCACAATATATTCTTTAGAAAATTGGAAATACACTTGTTGCGTGTTTTTAATGTATCGCGGAAGCTAATTCCTGATGTCTCGGTTTTCACGCACTGAGAAATGCGGGGGTAAGTGAAATAAACTGTCTTTGAAAACGCGTTTCTAAACTTCTTCTGAGTTAAACTGATTGAAAGGGAATCTGACCCGATCTCACTATACGCGTACCGTTACGTGATCAGTCTTCAACTAAGCCCGTGGAGGCCAAGCTCGAGCCCTTTATATACTAGTCAAATTGCTCTAAAAATTGTGGTAGGGATAACCGAAAATCTGGAGGACTGTATAAGTTTTCCAGATGCATCCTCTTTCCCATAAGGGGAAAACTGTTTATTTGGGCATGCGAGCTGGACCTCCTGCACGAACACGTGGTTGCAAGAAGGGAGTAAAAGTCACGTAGGCAAAGCCTCCGTACGTAACACACTCATACACTGTCTATTCGTCTACTCCTTTACACTCTTCTACTTAGTTACAGTATTTATTTACACATTCTTATTTTCGATTACTCTTATTACAGTAAAGTCGCGATAGTTGTCAACGATCGGGTATGCGAAAGTTGTCAGGTGCCCACCCACTCCACTGCCGGCCAAGGAAGGACAGCGTATGGGAAAGAAAGAGACGCGGCCAGTCGCCGTCGCCGGCATAGTTCGAAGGCCCGCGTGTCCTCTTTGATCCGTACTTACACTAACGAGCATAACTGATTCCACACACTTTAAATCAGAATAACTTTGTTACGAATGGACCAAACGACTTCAATTTCTCTGGAAGGCCAGAAGAATTAGTTTAGTAAATGACGTGTAAAAATATTTTGAAAAAATGCATTTGGTCGGAATTACGATAAATATTGTAAAAATTGATTTTTACTACTTTTTTAGCTGGGCTAATAACGAAAATTTAAGACATGTGTTTGGTTAACTCGTATAAATTATATGCGCTCTGAAAATTTCATTGAAATTGGTTAATTGGTTTACGACCTATAAACGATCACAAGTGGTAAAAAGGCCGAAAATCTTGAAAACTTACAATTTTTACCACTTTTCATCGTTTATAGTAGACGCAGTCGTAAAGAAATAATGTCGGTATGCGATAGTTGTCCCTGCAGAACACAGGCTGGTTGACAACTATCGTGACTTTACTGTACTCACTCTTATCCACTGTCTATTCGTCTACTCATTTACACTCCTCTACTCAGTTACAGTATTTACTTGCACACACTTACCACTCACTCATACACTGTCTATTCGTCTACTGCGTTTTACACTCTTCTACTCAGTTACAGTATCGCACTCTACTTACTCTTACTTACTCATTCATACACTGTCTACTCCTCCACTCTTCTACATGTCTGCACCGTCCTCTACACGTTTACTCGGTCACACTGTCTACTCTACCACTACCCTTTTATTCCTACTCGCGCAGCGCACCAAACGTCCCTCTTGAATTCGTTTAACCCACCCCTATTCAAATGGCATTCCATTCCTCTATTGGCCATTTCGGCATTCTCTTTCCCCCGCGACCCCAAGTCTGCTCCTTAAGACCATCTTGTACTTTGCGTTGCCAGCCCACACGATTATTTACTGGCCAGGCAAATGGAATTGTTTACCGATGCGAGCGTCGCGTCGCGTTCGTCGACGAGGCTCTCTGGTTCGTTGCTCCGCGCCGGAATAATGCCCCCGTACACAGGACACAGAGATCCTGGCAAGACTATATGTCTACGACTTGGCCCGTGCCAGAAACCGTCGCTACCATTCCCGCCACATATTGCGATTTCTTGCCGTAACCGGGATGCATCCCCATTGCCAACGGACACCGAGTACCTAAATGCTACTCAGCGGCCGCGACCCGACCGATATTAACGCGCTAAGTGCCTAATATCAAACCCCAAACATTCCCACGAAGTCAAAGTAATTTCATTTACGACACCGAAACCTGGAAAGTTGTAGTTGATTGTAATGTACGCGGCATCAAAACCCATCGCATTGTACACCGAATGTACTCCAATCGAAATGGATCTGTAAACTTGGCAAAGATTAGCGTCGTTCTAGAAAATATCGCACCGGAAGTGTACCAACATCTTAGACTCTATTATCTTTTTACAGGTTCCACGATCGCTCGGTGGTCTCCCAACATTTATTTCACCGATCCTACAGTTGTTTCACGAACCCTGCAATGTTTCCTTGGAGGACATCTATTTATTTCGTTGATTCCACATTTGTTTCGCAGATTCTACAACAATTTCGAGAAACTATTATTCGTTCTCCGATCCTACAATCGATCGACCGGCTCTATAATCTTGACACAGATCCTGCAATTGATTGGTCGGCCCCATCATTTTGACACGGATCCTACAGTCGATTGGCGTGCCCTATAATCTTTCAGCTAATCCTACGATTGCATCGCGAGCTCTATAATCTGAAAGCCGTTGTGCTCTCGAAGATTACATATATATCTTATTAGCCGGGAACGTTTATGTTGGTAATATTGTAGAAAGTAATTGCGAATAACGATACTTTCGGGAATCCCAAATATTATTCTATATCCTGCACATTCTCGGAAATCCCGTGTATTCTCGGGAATCCCGAATCTTCGCGGGATCCCGTATATTTTCGCGAATCCCGAATCATCTAGGGAATCTCGCACACCTCTAATTATAAGTCCTACAATTTTCCTCAGATCCTGCAATATTTTTCAAAGATTTTTGCTAGAACATTTAGTTGCATCGTTCACGGGAACTGCATTTCTTGATCAGCTTATTCAGCTCTGCAACGTTTCGCTGATCCTAAACGCAGGTAAAACGCATGGAGAATGCAATATCTGTGGACTCACCGCTATAACGTTCTCCCCCTTGCCAGCCTTGGCGATCAGGTCCCACTCGATAGTGCTGACATAGCAGAGAGCCGGGTTCTTCTGGAACCTCACCGCTCCTCTGATGATGGTGGTCAGGCTGTGCAGCCCGATCTCCTGCAGGCTCATCATCTCGAACGCGATCAGGGCGTAGTTGATGAAGAGGGAATGGCCACGGATCACCGTCAGGTTGGGGAACAGACGACCGACGCTGCGCAGCCCCGCCGCCCTGTGCAACAAATGAGAACAGGAAAGAATGAAGCCGGCTGTGAATGGGAAATCCGGCCCGGCTAGTCGACCGAACGGGCCACGTGCTTTACGATGCTAGAAAAGAACGAGAGACGCAGAGAAAAGAAGCCGGAACACCATGGGGAAGAGAGACCGCCTCGAACCAAGGAAACAAAGAAGTAATAAAGAGCCAGCCAGGAAGCTCCCGTGACCCTCGATGCGAGAATTTCCGTCCAGATAATTATTTTCAAAGACGTTATTAAATTACCGCGGTGGAAATTAGTTCCCCGTGCACCATTCCAATTGTTATCAACATTTAAAAGCCTAGCGAGGAATTCCTTTGGTCAAAATCAGAGTCGTTTAGAAATTGTTCACCGACCTTCGGAATCTTCTTTAAAAAACTATTGGGCACATGAATTTCAAACTTTGCGAGCATATTGATCAATATCTAAATAATGTTCTCAAATTCTTTCAAGGAACAATGATAATTTTTTTAAAGAGATTTCTTGATGAGCGCATTAACTAACATTCGAAAAATGTTCACCAATTATTTCAGGTAGCAGTGACCACTTTCTTCGAAGATACAGTGTCATTCGCAACAGCGTTCATTGTCGGTGAACACGATTTGCATTTCTTAATGTATCAGAGTGTAAAAATCGCAGGAGGCGGAATGAATAAAAAGAAGAGGGGTGGACGGGGAGCAGGAGGAAGGAAGGAAGGAAGGAAATAAAGAAGGAACCGGCGAGATAATAACGACAAGAGAGCCAGCCAGGAAGTTTAGTGACCCTCGACGGGAGAGGAAGTCGACGATCCTCTCTGCTCGCTTCCACCTCCGATGGAGGCGGCCTTGCCGGTTTCTCCGGCGGCGTTCCGTGTGCATAGATCGTTTATCATCGGCCACAGCCGACAGAGAGATTTTTGCGCGCCGCGGATTTCGCTCGTTCCGCACGCGAGCAGAAAAGTATCGACGCGTACAGTCGATCGACCAAGTGTCCATCTTTCGGTACTTCGATCGGTACACTGCTTTCATCTTTCCGGGGTCCAAAGATTTTCAAAAATCACCGGGAAACAAACCTCTACGAGATGCAACAGGATTTTTACCCGTTTATTCAATCGTAGCTTAATTAACCCTTTGCGGTCGGAGCTAGTTTAACTCGAAAACTAAACATTTCTTCCGACCTAAAATATTGCCATTTTTTATGAGATTTTAAATTTGGTGGATATGAAATTGATATTACAGTTTATGAAATAATTAAATGTTCAGTAATTGATTATATACCTACATATCTAATAATGTAAACAATATTTTTAATAATGGTGCAGCAACTTTTAATGGCGCCTCAGAGGCGCCACTCGACCGCTAAGGGTTAAGAAACAAAAATATCCGACCAAATAGATTGCTTTAATAAAAAGCTGCAGGAAATTCGTTAAGTATCGTGAGCATTCTGCCGACATAATTTGAAGAAGACCTTTGTAATAATTGATTAGCGAAACTTCTGACTTGTGCGATCGACTGTACGGGGAGGGTCCGAAAAATTCGAGTTGCATCGAAGTAGATGAGTTCGAAACGCATCGAGGATGCATTAAGACGTGGCGTAGTCTGGATGCTGCGGCTGGCTTCGGTTGTCGCGAATTAACTCCTATCTGGCACGATGCCTGGTCGCGCAAGTTTGCGGCGACTTCGGAGGATTAATGCTGGACCTCATAAAGCGGTCGTAACGCGGTCGTTGAACGTTTTTACTCGGCAAACCGATCCGTCGCGCGCGAAATATCCTTCCTGTCGTAGCCCATGTCCGTGCTCATCTGCGAAATCAGCCATCCCAAAATTTCGCCGCTCAGAATATCTGCTCTCCAAGAATACTTCGCATCGACTATTACGACTCGATATCGGCGCTTCAGATTTTCCAATGGGACGTTACTTTATTTTTGCCTCATTTATAATATGTTCCAAAAGAAAGAAATTTTTTTAACAATTCCTCATGCAACTTAACAGTAATGTGGACAGTAAACGCGACTTTACTGTATAACACAATATAAATTACGAAAAGTTGTAGAGGGAAATGGAAGGAACACAATTTTTAACTTTGGGTCTTTGTTTGGACTAGTGTTACGAGGTAAACACATTAAAAGGCCCCACTCCTAGGAGGTGAGCGGGTTGCAGGGGGAACACGTAGAAGGTCCCCTTTTTCGGTTTTCTGCTTATATCTCAGAAACTATGCGTCCTAGCGATAAGACCATTCCATACAAAATTAAAGCTGACAAAATGTACCAGAAGATTGATTCGATTCAGTTTTTCGCTATCTTTATTTTTATTACAAATGCATGAAATCCGCAGCCTGCTAATGACGAGTCCGTGATAAATCGAGGATTAACGCTCACCTGTAAAACATCAGATATCCGGTGATCTCCCTCAGTTCCGGAAACGAGATGTTGGTATACTCCGCCGGCTTGGCGTTGTCGATCAGTAGAATTTGTACGAATCCTTCGACTAGTCGGCACCCCTTCAGTTTCGAGAACTGACTCACGGAGTTTCTTATGTCTACGCTTTGGCACACTGCGACAGAAAACGAGAGCGTTACTGGTGCTGATCTGTATCGTTCGATTGGCGAACAGACTGCAGATTTTTATGCGGAACTTGGTCGACGGATAAAGACGAAGAAATATCTAGGTCCGCATAGAAATCCGCAATCTAATTGCAAAGTACACATATTTGTATCAGACATTGGAAATAATTAGTTGTCTTAGAGAAGTTATTAACTAGAAAATTTATTGTTGTAGGTAGACGATATTTTTGATAGAACTCCACCGATAGAATTGGGAATAAACATTGGAAATAATTAGTTGTCTTAGAACCATTCCACCTCCGTCTATTATTTTTAGAAAATTTATTCTTGTAGGTACTCTATGCAGAGCTATTAGCCCTTACACATATGTTTCTCTTAATGTACAACTCGTTCATTTAATCGAATTGCTAGAACTTGAATAATTAGACGATGTTTTTGATACAACTCCACCGATGGAACTTTCCAATTTCCCTACAGACTCGATGTTAGGGGCTCGAGATTAACCACCGCGGTGTGGCGGAGTTTCATCTAGAACTGTCTGCACGAATCATAGCGTCAGATCGTCCAGAACATACAAAGCCATAACCGTAACCATTCATCTTCTCCGTAACATCCTGCAGACTATAGAAAATGGAGGAGAACATGCGAAAGAGTGTTTACAGAGGTTCAGCAATACAATTCCGTCTTCCAAAAATATGGAAGAAATGTCGCATTGCTCATAGAACGAATCCAGAGTGTTGATTAAAAATAATCGTTCTAGAGGAAGAAGTGCTACTCTAGAAAAATCGTGCCTTCTTTAAATCCCTGAAAAAATTGAAGGAAGAAAATGATTTTGTCTGCGCGACTGCTCCAAGACCGAGGCACGAGGGTGACGAAGAAACGGTCGTCGACTACAACCGATTACGGTCGATTACCGGTCGTCCATTGGTAAACGAAACTCGCTATCCGTCGGTCAGGTCAAGCAACCTTGTCTTAACCCGGCCAGATCGTTGATATCCGTTGCCTCCCCGTCTCCCGAAACCGGACAAACTCGATCGGCTAACTTCTACATATTCGTATCGCTCGACAGCCGTGCTAAGAGACCGCCGCGCGTCGTCGGAGGACATTTTGTCCAACGAGAAGACATCCGTCATCGTCGTTACGACGGCATTGGTTTCGAAGAGGCCGGACGTAGCGCTATAACGAGAAGAAAATATTGACCGTTTACCGAGCCGGCTTGATTCAACCTATCCTTGAGATAGACCCGTCGCCTTTTGATTACTGCCGGTTTGATTAGAAAATTATGCTGCCCGGCGTCGTCCAACCATAATAAATTCTGCTAATCTTCCCGCGATTATGTAGCACACAACGTTGCAAAACCTATGGAATGCAGACTTTACACTGCTTCACAAGAGATTGGACTTTTTGGAGGACGCAGTATCCGTGTTTGATGAATTTCTTCGAGTCTAGATATTTTTAGAGAGTTCAAGTATCTCGAGGTTCAATCATAGATTGTATGTATGTAATTTAAATGTATAGCATTTTTTTTATTACGACACGTATCTGTTATTACAAAAGGATATGTTTAATAGAATATTATTATTATTATTATTATTATACACGGACCGAGGTCCTTTTATACAAATGTTTACAGTTGTTTACAGTAGAACTGATAAAACCAAAAAGGAACATGAGAAAAAAAAGTCTTAACCTAATATTTACATAAGAAGGGACAAGCGCGAAACTAAACGAATACAGGTACGACAGTAACAAATAATCTTGCGTAATTTTCTTCTGAATGCCTGTAACGTGCCATTAAAAATTCAATATTATTATACAGTATGTTTGAGCTCGCAATAATGCAATTTAAAGGATTTATTACTCCATATGTGGATTTGGATTTCATTGTTTGAAATCCTACTCTCGTTCTCAAAACACGTTCAGGTACGTGGAAATTGATTTGGCTCAGAAGTGCGGGACAATCTATATTATTATTTATCAAATTAAAAATAAAGCTCTGGTCGGATACTATTCTTCGATCAGATAATGTTTCCAGGTTGACTATGTTTAATATTTTAGAGTAATATTGTAACGATCGTGTTCATTGAATTGATAGGTTGTGAGGGCTCGTTGAACACCTACATGAAAAGAAATGTTTCTTTGGGAATTCCGATCGAATTTTTTCGAGACCAGTTATTTTTCGAGAGTTCGAGTATTTCATGATTCACGTACACTCACGTAACTGTTATCTAAATGTATACATAAATTGTATGTATGTATATAATTTAAATGCAGAGCATTTCATTCTAACACGTATCTGTTATTACAAGAGGATGTGTTTAATTTTAATAGAATAGAGGTCTCGTTGCACATCTACATAACAAGAAATTTTTCTATGGGAACGCGAAGAGGTCTCTTTGCAGTCTAATGGGTTCAGCAACGTCTGGTGAACAGTCTGTTCGGTAAAAATTCTGAAAAATCCTTTTCGGAGCATTCACTGGAGAAGGGGTTCGTTAAGGGTGTACAGGGTGCTCGATTCTGCATTAACGATTCACCGTATAGCGGTGTACCTTATCATCGGTCTCGATTGACGGATAAGGCTTCGCTGCAGCGTACTGTTCGCCAGAGAGTTCACGTTCCCGCGTTTTCTATCGACGCCACTCTCGGAATCCTCTTAGCGGACGGCTTCTCTGTTGCGAATAGCGCGGCGTTGGCATAGCATGTCGTGGCAGAGGGCCGACTCCGCATAAAAAACGTTTACATGCGTCGAACTGCCATTCGATACGGGCCGATGATGTAAGCCGGCCGATTTCTTTTTTTTTCCCCGGACGCGGCCAGAATTCGATTCCGTACGAAACAAGACACCGCGGACGCGACGAAACAGAGAAACGCGCGCTCGCGATTCAACTTAGGAAACGCGATGGCTCGGATTAAGGGCGGCCCAGTAGCTCTTCGGTTACATCGTGGTAATCGCCGAGCTCAGCTCTTTCCTCAACGAGATTCAACGCTCGGCGATATTGTTTCGCCGAGTCCGCGAGAATCGCGGCGCGTGTGCCCCGACACGCATTCTGGGCCACTTCCCTCCAAAACCAGTGAAAAACCTGGTCAAACCAGCCCGATTATTCAGAAGTATTCAGGGATGCTTCGGCGAACAGTTGGGCATCGAACACGCATTCTGGGCTACTTCCCTCCCTTATTAGTAGACCGCAGAGTTTATCCCTTCATGGGAAAAACGAGTAAGATCAATTTAAAACAATAGGATCATCAAAAGTAAACGTTCTGCAATCGAAATGCGCATTTGACTTGCGCAAGTCAAGTTCAACCTTATGCAAATCAATTTCACGTTCGTCCTTCAATTACGGGTCCGGGTATTGTCCGACAAAACGGGGTAGCTGGATATTGCAGAAGAGCCGACAGAACACTTGAATTCTTCTCTTAATCTTCTCCTATTGAAATATTTCATTGCTCTTGCTAATGCACATCTACGGTAATTAATGGACTGTGGATCTTTAAGGGAAAATAAGTATCTTCAGCATCACCTGTAGGACACAGGAGCTAAATAAATAAATAGATACATCGCTCGTTCTCTAATAACTCTAAGTTCAAAATTAAATTCTTTTAATCTCGTCACTGTTTCAAATCTCACCTACCAACTGTCATTACATATTCATTTGTGTGAAAGGGAGAAAGAGGATTACAAATTATGGCATAATAATTGGCAGATAATGTGCTAACCCTTTGCAGTCAGAGTAATTCTCCGACCTAGAATATTTCCATTCCGTATACACATACCTAAATGATTAGTAATCGATTAGATACCGACACATGTAATGTAAACGATATTTTGAATAATGCTACAGCAATTTTTAGCGGCGCCTCAGAGTCACCATTCGAGTGCTAAGGGTTAATAGTAAAGACGTTACCACTGGTCGACAGATTTACTGTTGCATTCGAGACGGTATTCCGGCTCGCAGGGTTCGGCACACATCTGCCCACAAGATTCGATACCCGGCAAAGAGTGAGCACATAGTTTGTCGCTGGGGACCGGATGATCGGTGGACGCGGGTCGCAAAAAATCAGCTGGTGACAAACAGGCCAAGTGGGCGTCCATGTAGGCGTCGGTGACGCGGCGGCGACGCTCGTCGGATTCGATTTTCGCGGCTAGAGATATTCAAGGAAAACGGGCGTCTTTGGCGCACTTGACTTTTAAAGTGGCCACCGCACCGTTGAGGTGCCACGACCTCGGACCTAGAAACCTAAGAGATACGTCGCAGAAACGGATCTTTGCCCGACGTCGACGTCAACGTCGCCTGACCTGGCTGAGATTATATCCAGAACCCGGTGATCCCATTTTTCTGACGGAAATGACGCTACTGTTTTATTCGAGTCTCGAGTGTGCTGAAAAGTAGCAGGCTGTCCTAAAACAGCGTTTCGTATCTGATGAATCAATTATTTCAATCTTCCGAGGATTAATCCTCGGACAATTTTTATGGCTTTACAATCGACGACGCTTAGGACCGTTCACAGCTCTAATTAACAATTTTTAAAAATTTACTTTTGATGATATTTCCCGTAGACACAATTAGTCTTTCCGATATCTCCAACGCAACAGCTATTTATTTAGAACTGCCACAAATTGAGTACTTAATGATAATTTTGATGTTCCAGGTCAAAATAGACCCAGGCACAGTCGTCGGAGGGTTAAGGTAATATTGTCTTTGCAAGAATGACAAGTAATTGACAACATTGAGTTTGTCTATAGTGGCGTGCAAAAGTTCCCAGTTTCTGCGATTTTTCTTCCAAAAGAAAAGCGTTAAGAAATTTTGATTAGTATCATATATAAAGGCATATTACGTGAAAGGATACTACAAAAGGAATCAATGCTATTTATTGTTCTTACGTATTTATTTGCAGAATAAGCAAATTAACGTGTTCGAAAGTTCCCGGCCGGAATGTTTAACAAAAAAATGATGTTTGTTTCTGATTGTGTAACAATTTTGCGGTACATTATTTAACATATTATAATTAATATTTTGTAGCTATGCCCTTTGCAGCAATAACAGCAGCACAGCGACGAAGCATGGATTCAATTAACCGAGTAATGTAGTCGTGTTATATTTTATTCCATTCTTCTATTAAATTTTGTAAAAATTCTGTCTTATTCGAACTGCTACGATTTTTCATTCGACGTTTCATCTGTCCCCACAGATGCTCGATTGGATTCAAGTCCGCAGGTTGAGAAGGCCAGCCTAAAACCTGTACTTTATTCGTAGACAACCACGTTTTTACTATTTTCGATGCGTGTTTAGGGTCGTTATCATGCTGAAAGAACCAATTTTCTGGCATTTTTCTTTCAGCGTATGGCAGCATACGAGTTTCAAAAACTTCTCTATACATGACAACGTTCATGATACCCTCAATTTTTATAAGAGGACCAACTCCTTGAGCGGAGAAAGCTCCCCATACCATAATGCTTCCTCCACCATGTTTAACAGTTGGTGTTTGATACCTGATATCATTTCTTGTGACAATTTATTCGTCTTCCATCGCTGCCGGACAGATTAAATTTAGATTCGTCCGAAAAAAGAACAGCTTTCCAATTTTCAACAGTCCAATCACAATATTTTTTGGCAAACTTTAATCGGGCTAATTTATTTTTCTTATTGATCAGCGGTTTTTGAAGTGAAACTTCTTTTGGCAGGGTGTAAGCCTAATTCGCGTCACGGAATTCGCGATACGAAAATGCGTAACGGAAGTGGGGGGGGGATGGTTAGCTAGTCTTAAATAAAAAATGGCTGTATCTCGGGAACGTCGCAAATTTTGATCGTTCATTATTTTTTCTATGATATTCTATGATTCTATCATTGAAACAATTGGCTTGTGGTAGCTAAAATATGATATAAATATTCTTGACTCAATTTTGTCTAAACGTCTTGCAAATACTGGATCGAGAATTCTTCCTGATCTTGCTGACGGTTCATTAGGATTATCTACCATTTCCAATTTTAATTTACTTCTAAACATTACTAGACTGCAAGAAGTTCTGCCGCGCGTGGTTTTCCACGCGTATGTTTTTTTTAACACTAACTCTGCCAAATAGTCCTAGATCATGTAATCTTCTCCATACCGTACATCGACTAATGTTAGCAACGTTTTCCTGTTGTAGTTCTGCTGCAATATGGCTAGTTGTCTTCTTTGGGTCCGCAATTGATTTCCGTTTTATAATTCTGTCAATTATTTTAGTCAATTATACTTCCGGGGCCTTCCATTTCGCGGGCGATCTTTGACACCATGACCTGCATGATATCTATTGATTATATCGTTGCTTGTACTTTTCCCGATAGACAATGTTTAAGAAATTTCACGAGACGACTTTCCCCTTAATCACTATTTCGTCACAATTTTTCGTACTTCGACAGATGTCTTTCGACCCATGTTTACAGTTCAGCGACTGGTTACCGACTGAAGTAATGATATTATTTGAATGTTAACACTTATTGACCTTTTACAGACTCATAATCGGAATTGGCCGGGAACTTTTGAACACGTTAATTTATATATTCTGTAAATAAACACACAAGAAAAGGAAATAGCGTTGATGTTTTTGTAGTATCGTTTCACGTGCTATGCCCTAATAAATGATACTAATAAACATATCTTAACGCTTCTCTTACGGAAGAAAAATCGCAAAAATCATCTGACCGGGAACTTTTGCACGCCGCTGTAGGTTTATCGCCATATCAATTACAATATGTATGTATATGCTTGATTTATGAATGATTCCCTAATCTTCATAACTTCAACAATTCTTAAAATAAAATATCTGAGACCGGTTAAACTGGCGAATGATGAAACATTAAGATGATCGTGCTGTTTTTTATATGTTTTCCTTCCGAAGAATGATTATTTAAATTGGATACTGCTGTACAGTCCAGAAAGCAAACACAAGTATCGTGAAGACGCCCGAAATTTCCAATACGATCGCGATGATGGCGACCACTCGAAAGTATCTTATCGAGTGTGTCTACGTGTCCGCGTAGAATCGATGTTCACGGTGAAACTATGCCGTGAGTCTACATCGTTGTTCTACGCCGCTGAATCGCCGGATCGTCGGAATTTTAGATCGTTAACGACACCGCGCGGGAATCGTTTTTCGTTGCGTGATCGTTACGCGATCCGACGCGATAAGCGTCCTCGGGTGCGTACACCTAAATTAGGATCTTTTCGCCGGTTATTTTCAATTGATTATCTGCAACGCTTATCGCCGAAATCGCGGCGGTATTAAAGTACTTTGACACAGTGTTTAGCGGCGGCTATTTAAACCTCGTGTCAATTTCGAATCATTTTCATCGAGTCGTGATTTTACGAGTATAATCGCGATCAAATTTGAAACGTAGGATCTCCTATCATTGCTATCGAATGATTTTATGTTGAACGTTAAGTTGTAGATTTCTAGAAAAATTCTGAATGAAGAATTGTACAAGTTTCTGCACGGTCAATTTCCCCAGAAATACCAGAACACCATCATCTCGAAGAACGTACAAAATTGACACGAGGAAAGAATGACGTTCGAGTTCTGCCATTTCTGGGAGAATTGGCCATGAAGCAATTTGTACAACTCTTCATTCATAATTTTTCTAGAAATTTACCATTTAATGTTCAACATAAACTTGACACGAGGAAAGTACATACACACGAGGATCGTATTGACAAGGCTTCCGGCAAGCAAAGTGTGAACCAGCCTAATAATAAATCCGCGATCGTTTCTTTCTCTGGACCAGAGTTAGGCAAACGCTAGTCACAATTATGATTATTGACTAATAACTTCATAAGCTCTACATAAGTGACTAATAATTAATGACTAAGTAAATACTTGAGCGTGACTATGAGTAATGACTACATAAGTATTTGAGCGTAATGACTAATGAATAATGACTAAATTTTTATTAAGGATGAATATTGACTACTGACTATAATGACATAACTAATGACTAAATACGCAATCAGAATTTCACCATGACTAATGACTAAAAATGGTTATAAGTAAAAATAAGACATAATAATACCAAAAAAATAGCCTATTAGTTTATAAACATATAAAATACAGATTATGACACGTTCGGTCACTGCTAATTCCGATATAGGTTAAGTATACATATTAAGGTATGTTAATCACACAATAATGACTGACGACTAAAGATTGATGACTGATCATTTAAACTAACTAATGATTAATCATAACTAATAAGCAATAACTAACGATTACTTAGAGTTGCGACTAACTAGTGCCATGTAGTTATGACTAACTAATCAAAAAGTTTTAACTGACTACTTTAAGTTTCGACTAACAAATCACTCAGACTATTAGTCATTTTTAAATATTAGTTGATTTTTGCCCAACTCTATCTCTGGTATCTTTTCCCGCTCGGGCTGTCCATCCGTGCGATACACGTTTCCATACTATTTTTGTATTTATCTCGCAGCGGAAGAGAGAAAGAGAAAAGAGACGGTCGAGAGTGACAACGTAAGATAAAAATACACACGAGCAACCGCTTCATGTAAGAAGCCCGCCGGGGTCGATCGAATCGTTGACGCGAACCACTGAAACAAAAGGGCCGGGGATCTCCCTATCTCGCTCCACCCCCGCGAGAGTCTCTCGGGAGTCTATTAAAAGCGTTGATACTTCCTAACGAAGCCCTCGTTACAACCTTTCGGATCTGTTTCCTCTCGTTAGCTTCACGGATGCACCCGCGACACTGCCGCGCAGTGGGCTGAATCAAAGATTTTAATGACACTTTACTACCAAGAAATGAACTTTCTCATATCGATATCAATCGCTATTGTTTTTCGAATATCCACCGACCTCAAAAATGGAAGAATCGATCAAATTAAAGGCAAATCGTAGTTGTACCGAATTTTCAAAGTTCAACATGTTAGAATGTACGTTTGACACCCGAAAAATATCCTTTTTTCGCGATATTTTCATGATCCTGTTGAATCCTTCGATAAACAGCATTGCTTTCTGTTAAGATATTATAATTGCAGCCACAGTTATTATATGTAATATATTAAAAATATAATGTTGAATCTAGGACAGAAAACCTCCTGAAGGAATTATAGAACTTCCCAAAATCATGGAGGAGTTCTACGGAAAAATCGCAACACAGCTCGAGATTGTTAATATCAATTTATTGGTACGATCCAGATGAATGTCCACGGCAAAAGTCCTCGAAGATCGAAGTTAATTCTCCAGTCGATCATTTCAGAAAACCGTTCCGGTATCTCGAGGGAGGTTACTCCTCGCTTAAACTTCGCTCGCAATTATCGTAAATAAGATTGCGAGAGGTGGTGCACATCTCGATATACATTTGAAATTGCAGTGAAGTGAAAATCTCGAAGACGCGATCTCCCCAAAGAAAGAACTAGGATACGGCTAGCCGCAAATCATCAGTCAAGGTAGAATAAGCTGACCTTCGATAGCCATCGGAGGGAGCACCGACATTGTTGCCGGGTCGTCGTCGGCATAACTTGTGCAAAATGGAACACAATCTGCACGGTCGAAGCATGAACAGCAAAAACTGTATCGTCCGTCCCGATCGAACGATTGAAGGAGTCCGTGTCCGTAGTCGATTTGTAGCGTCCCACGCGTTCTTATAGGCCGTCTCATCGCGGAGAGGTTTTGTTCCGAGAACTGCCACGAAAGCACAACGTTGCAAGTTGGATCAGCGATGCGTGAATATTCGTCGCGGTGTGCGGTCTCGATTGCAATACCTGTTTCAGTCTTCATGGCTGCAGGGGCAACTCAGAATCCGACCACCGGCTGCTGGGATTTTTGCAGCCACCAAAGGATCATCATCCGGTGTCCACGATCCCTTTGATGTTCAGCGATTTTTTCAAAAAGAATTCGATTCGATTTTGCGTCCGGGATCCAGAAGAAAAACGACGATCCCAGCTCCGAGAACAATTTAGGATTGTATTTGGTAATTACGGTAGTCTTTCGGAGTGGACGTTGTTCTAGATCAGGCCTAGCCGACCCAAATGGTTTCACGGGCCACTTTGATGACGCGTAACGTTACAGCGGTCTGCACTTTAGGTAAACATGCTTTTAAAAAATGTAATACAAATACAAAATGAATAAAACATGATTCAATATAATTAATTCTCGAGTCTTAATTAATGAGATACTTGTTTATCCTTTATTTCTCTCAATTTTTGTAAATCTATATTTATGTTCGACGTGGTTCTCTAACTAGGCATCAGTTAATGAAGCACGTGATGAACTCTTCGTAAATTTCATCTAAAAAAAAAAGAAAAATGTTTCACAAACATATGTGGATCCAAAACCAGTTACAACTTACAATTCGTTGTGCAAAATATCTTAAGTTGAAATATCTATCGGATGTAATATAAGTAATAAATTGTACAAATTAATTTTTGATGTGGACGCAAAAAGTTTCATTTCATTGTTGCACTGTGACTCGATTATATCAAAGATATCAAATATAAAACTGGAGTTCGTAGTCGCAGTTGCGCATTATAACAATCACACTTCATTTATTTAATATTTTTTGTATACATACAACCAGAAACAAAAGTTTCAACAGAAATATGAAATCGCCCGACGGGTCGCGTGTTGTCCAGGCTTGTTCTAGATACAGTAAAAGCTCCTTCGTTGTCCTGAATCGTGGGCACGATCGTTGTCCAGTGCCTACCCATTCCACTGCCTGTCAACGCCGAGTCGCTCCGCAGGGCGGCGACGATTGATATCGGCTCGGGTATATCGGTGTGAACACCACAACATTGACTCGAGTGAATTGAATACTCAAACTTCTTAATTTCCATTATTGCTTTATGGGACTTTCACTAGCTTATTTCTGGCATTTCTCTGATTAAAACGACACCAAACACTATATAATTTCAACTGTATTTAGTGGTATAATCGACGATGAAAGTTTCGAAAGCAATGAATAACAGCGTATGGGACATTCTTTGAACTGTGCCGGCGACGGCGAAACGCTTCGGTCACGCGTTCCGTATTTCATTCTGTCCTTCTCTATGTTCGGCTCTCTATTGAAGTTTCGCTCGGCGGTCGGCACGATATCTAGACGCAGTCATAAATCAAAAATAGTGTCCGGACACGATCGTTGTCCACTCAAACCCCCGGCCTTTGGACAACGAAGAAGCTTTTACTGTACTTCGGAAGGGACGATATATTCCCCAGAATTCGAAGGTCTCAATTCGCAGAACAATTAGCAAATCGGACGACGAGAATAGCTCATCGAAGTTCATTGGGAATCCTTTTGAAGGTCACTCGATTATTGGGTATGTCTAAGGAATTCTAAGGAGCCTCACAATCCTTAGTAATCCCATAAGAATTCAATGGTCTTTCGAGGACGATTCAGGAATCTCGAGGGGCAGGAATATATTCCTAGATCGCCATTAAAATATTGCTAGGAGGAGATATGAAACTATCACCAAGAACCTCAGAAAAATGTCCAGAGGTCTTCATCAAGAACGTAAGGGAAATTTACCAACATACTCGAAGAAAGAATAAATGCCTTACTTTCCCGTCATTTCGATAATAAAAGGCACAGGTCAATAACCACAACGAGGGCCACTCCGCAATCATTCTTTTAGCCAGTCTTCTCATCTCGGCAGACAGAGAGCAATGGGCTGTGTTATTGAAGAGTAACTGGAAGTTTCCGGGGGAAGGAGATTCCCTAATATTAAACAGTGTCATTAGCAGGTGTGTAAGACCCTTGAGGAGAGGCGAGTCCGCATCCGGTGGATGGGTCGTGGATTTCGCTCGGCACGTGAGCAATGAAGCGAGCGGAACAAAATTGCAACGCCCCATCGCGATTAACGGCGGCGCGGCTTGGCGCGAGTAACCGGTCGAAGGGGCCCGCTCGCGCGGCAAGTTTAAAAAGTTGCAACGGACTCCGCATTCCAGACGCTCTCCTCAAGGTTATTAGCCATTCACCCAAAGGCCGAGGCACTCGGATGGCCTATACACCGCGTGTGCTCCCCCCGTTGCGATGTACTAGCGCGCACTGCGGCCTGGAAAACGACTGTACACTCTCGGTCGCCGAAATTGAAATCCTCTTCTCTCCACAGAAAAATCACGTAATGCTTTCCAATCCTGAATTGTGCCCATAATTATGAAAAATATTTAACGGAACTAAATGAAATTCCATATACTGTTGAAATAACAAGCACCATCTAACGGTTCATTTATGACAATATCGTAAAAGTTACATCAAATTAATTTATTAGGTCGCTGCATATGAAATGTCCGATTTTGAACAATAACGTTAAACAAACGCAACTACTTCTTATTGATCAAAGAATCACACGTTTCTTGATTGTATTACGGTATAAATTGAATTTTTTCTAGTTCTACTGTTTTGTAGTTCTTTTTACTATCAACGAATAGTGTGTTGATCAGATTGGAGCCACATGAACAGTTCATTCTTATTTCAGAATAATAACACACTAATAGTTTTAACAAGCTGAGAAAAAAGATTAGCACTCTTAAGTCATTGTAACCTTTCTACGGTTTTAAATTGCACCCACTCATTTCTGCCATAATTGCATAAAATCCGCAGTCTATTGATTACTCACCACATTTTCACCAAATATCACATGATGCTATCGTTAATATGTTGTTTTTCCACACACCTCCATCCTTTGAAATCAAATCTATTTCAAAGAAAATTATATGTTTAATTAAAATTGAAGATAGGATCGTAAGCTTTGTACCTCAAAGTGACGTGCAATGAAATCGGACATTTCGTATGCAACAACCTAATAGTTTCACGTAGTGTCATCTGAAATAACTGATAAACTCATTCTTTTTTAATATTGACTTAGACCACTTTCATAATTATGGGCACAATTATACGGACATATTGAGGTCCTCAGATTTATCAAAGAATCCTCCAAGAAATATTGGAAGATTGCAAAAGTTCGTACCCAATTTACCTGGTGACCTTCTTCGAAAATAAACATGTAACTTCTACGAAAAAGGAAATCAGGTTGTAAAATGTTCGGAGACAATTGTAAAAGATAATAGTGACTATATTTCGGGATAAAATTGTGTCCACGCAAAAATTCATTTGCATATCTAGATAGATAATTCACACAAAGAACTAATACACACACACATTCCTCGAGAATTCTCCGGGCTTGCAAGTTAAAGAATTCAACATCCGAGAGTTTAGATCGCTGTGAACTTTATACTGTGCGAACAGAGTTCGAGGAGTGACACAGTTAAATGTTGTTTGTCCACACAAGAATCCGTACGCTAGCGTTCCACGTAACGAGACTTTGAAGCAAATTATAGTTTGTCTTCGCATGGCGGAATTACTTGGCGGGACAGCGAGGAGAATAATTGTTTAAATTCGGAAATAGGGTTTCGGTTACGGAAAGGAACATTCCAGGCGACCGTGGAGTGACGAGAGTAACTGTGATGACGACATTTCCAGAACATTCCGGTGGACCGAGAGAATCAGCCGGAGAATAATGATCTGGAGAAGCCATCGAGAACGATCGAGACGCGTTGACGAACACTTGAATATCTGTGCTGGTCAAAAAAAAAAAAAAAACGCCACAAGTCGCATAATTTACTGTCACGTGTATACTACTTGTCACATGTCACAAAATTATTTTTTTGAGCCTTCCGCATCTGTTTTCATGACTTTCTTCTGGTAAATACATAAATCCTATATTATAGAGCTGAATTAATGTATAAACTCGAATTTTTTGAAATTGTGACATGCGGCGTTTTAATCTGAATTTACTGTTCGAAAGTTTTACAGTTGGTTCGATCTCTGCTACAAGTTGCATCGCGATTGCCGGGTCCGAGGTGGTAGGCCGTCGCGTCGGCGCGGCGTGTCGAACAGGTCGCTGTGAAAGCAAACAATCTGGCGAAGTCATCGGCTGGAAAATTCCTGAATGGTGAGTGGTCGGTGGGGAGCAAGGTAGAGATCATCGACTGGTTGGAACGTTCCCATAGAGACCGCGCGGCGCGGCGCGGATGGCATCGAGCGCGCACGATGCGATGGGATCGGTGGTGCTACGGTGCCGGGGCTCAACATTGTGGGGGCGTGTCTGCCCTCTAACCGGGAGGCCAGATCAAATAATATATTCTCACCAGCAACAACGTTCCAATTAATTGCAACATGGTCTGGTCGGAGAGCCAGTTCCGAACCGGTTCCGATCGGAGCGGATCGGAAACCCGGCGCGCATTCGTTCCGAATAATGGTACCTCATTCCTGGCTTGATCGATCGACAGCGAATGGAAGAACCGAGACGACCGTGTTCCGATCATACTAAACAGGAGACTCCGGGATTATTATGGCTCCCCTAACACATTCTCCTTCTACTCCTCCTTCTCCTGTCTTCCAGTATGCATACATTTGGCCAGGCATCCTTCCAATTCCGCGGAGAAAGACACTTGAACGACGACGACGACGCGGCGTTCCTCTCTCTCCAAGACAATAATTAATACTTCACCGCCACCGACTCCCTGACTATTACGATACGTTCGCTGTCGGACACCGGTGGGCGGCAGCTTCGAACACGACGCTCGCGCGCCGTTTCGAACTATTGGCGCCGCGATCCTGGATCGCGGACGATTTCGATGGACCGTTCCATGTTTCAGCTATTCACGTTGTTGTATATTTAATGCTGCTTCTTTTCCACCCAGTGCACTCCTTGTTCCTCTTCGTTCAACAATACTTCACTGGATAATTCACTTAGTAATCTTTTTATGCAACATTTGTGTGTTCAACCCCATTTTGTGAGATACTCTTCCGTTCATCGTTATCTAATCCAGCACGTTCCAGCATAATCTATTAAAAAAGCGAGAACACATCTGCAGCCGCGGAGAACCGGCGGGACAATCGATAATTGGCTCGACTGTAACTGGGCTAATGAGAAATTAACCCTTCGCGGGCTGATTCTCGACACGCTCGTCGCTGGTTGTCCGATGGAACGCGTCAAAACGCTGGGCCACCGTATCAGATTTGATTCTAATTGGAACCATTATTGGAAACCGATCTGTCATCTACTTGGGAACAGAATCTTCTTATGTTTTCAAATGTCCCGTGTGAAATTGATCGATCTGCGAATACCAACGACCGCCAAAAAATCGGACAATTCCATCTGACAAGATTTTGTAACGCTTCCCACAACAGAATATTCTAATCTACTCTTTTGTCACGAACGCATAAGATCCGCAGCCTGTGTTCATAATCGTTTAGTACTGCAAATATTAACGCTGCAAATATTTTTCCTCCTCAAGACACATCGTTCGCACACACTCCATTAAGCACGTTCTCGTTTCACTGGAAGTTTAGAAGGATGCGAGATCGTTTTATATTTTGGTCACGTTATTCCCTCGTCTCTCGCATGTTTCGATTACCCAGCCAATAAGGTTAATCCGCCAGGAGAGTAATAAAAATTTTTTCGCGTTAGAAGCATGATTCAAGCCAGCGTGCGACGAACGGGCGCCGGCGAGTCCTGCCAAGAGATTCCGGATTCGTCCGCAAGACCGATGCGGCGATTATACTGTTCGGCGTGTTTGGGATGCCGCAAATGTACGTCGCAGAGCAAATCCCTAAGGCCTGGCCCCGATTTTCGGAAACGCGGGGTTATCGTTCTCCGTTTCCAGGCCAGCCGAGAACCGGACTCCGGAAACCATGCGGATAACAAATCGGCATGCTCGTTGCATCGCTGCACTCGATTGACGTCTACTTCCTCCGCAAACGGGAATTAAACGGGACGATCATGTTGCACGATCGATCATGTTTGCATATTAAAGTATAAACTCATCCTCCTCGATGACAACAGCCGAAGAAAGAGGGAAGAGTGAGGAGCAAGCCCTTGAAACCACGCCTTGGAAATTTACACACATTGATGACATGTGACGTTCATAATCTCGCAATTAACTGGAAGATAGTATAATTAATCTTTTTTGTACGCTTTACAGACCTTTTCAATATTTCGTAAAAGACTTATTCGATAAACCATTTGATCGGTGATCGGTAGGCTACGGAGAAATGGTGGCAGCGAACGTGTTAATTGCCGCTAGAACAACCAAGCGCTAAACGCAATTAGCATGCATTGCCTAATAACAATGACAAAGTTGCATTCGTTTAGATTTCGTGGCAGTTTTGTTCAAATATGTACTTCAATGGAGAAGTTCGATAAAAAGATTTCTCAGAGAAACATTTTTATAATTTCATTCTCGAACAAAACGGACAGTGTCCGACGCGAAGTATGGAGTAGAATTGTCACGCTGTTACTTTTCCAAAGCTTCGACTCTTCGAAGGATTTGAAGGAACGAAGGGAACTTCGAAGCCTTCGAAGTCTTCGAAGCGGATTTCGAAGGCTACGCCCCTCGACCCGGCCGCGCGTCTCGCTTCTCATGGCGGTCCTAGCGAAGTTGCGAACAGCTACGTCCAAACTTTCGCATCGCCGACGTTTACGTTTTAACGCATTTTCGAAAATGAGCGTCTTCATTCGCGCAGATTCAACTTTTTCCGCCTCTTATCCGTTAACCTCTTAACTGTGGAATTTAGTTGTAAAAATTAAAATTAGTAAATATGAAAAATCAAGCACTGACGAGTGTACACGTCGAACGCAGAGCAAATGGTCCTATTATAAATTTTACGAAAGCGAGGAAGGATTACATTTTTATTTGATAAAAAATTAATAATTCATGCTTGAAAAGGTTATTGTTAGTGCAACGCAGTAGAGATTTCGATTGACGTGTATACACGTCGAACGCAGTTAACTGGTTAACTGGAAACGTATCGAACAAATCGAACAAATTGAAGCTTCGATGCTTCGAAATCTTCGACCTTCGAAGGAAAGTAACAGCCCTAGTACGGAGCGGGAGTTTAAGAGGATCGGTGTCCGAAAGTGGAGAGCGAGTCGCGTGCCAGTTGAACGTCCTGCGATCGAGAGCGGTCACGATTCCCGCGCGTTTCTGCCGTACGAGAGGCGAAGCAAGACGGGACGGGTATGGGACGTTGGTCGAAAAACGGGCGTCGTGGCCGCATAAATTATCCGGCGTAGCGTTTGTCATTCTCGTGCTTTCGGCTCGTTAAACCGTGACAGAGGCCGGAAAGCAGGGTCGGGGCGCCGCACGAAAGCCGGGCAGCAAGCAACGCGGCCTCTCGCTTGCTCGTTCGCTCGCGTATCGTGCGGCTTCGCACGAATCTCGCGTCTCGTCGTCGCCGAGCCAGCACGAAACGCGATTACGTTACCGGTGTATTGCCGGTCGTGTTTCCACGTGTAATCCACGATTTGCTTTTTGCTCCCCTCGGCTGCACGGAGCTACGCCTCTCTCTGTCTCTCTCGATTCTACTCCCGACGACTCTGCGATGACAAGCGGCTCGATAATGTCGTTAAAACCGCCCCAGCCTGTGTACGCGATATATCGCGTTCCCAATGATGGATTCGCTCCCTATGGCCAGCGAGGAACGAACCCTGATCGATCGATCGGCTCTCTCTCTCTCTCTCTCTCTCTCTCTCTCTCTCTCTCTCTCTCTCTGAGGTGACGAGTTGCCGAGCCGCCAGAATTCATAGAATACTCCGTTCCCTGCTCGAAGTGATCGAGTTGCGCTTGAACCGTGGTCCCCATGCTCCGAGCCGACGGCCAACAGTCGACGATAGAACTGTTTCAGGCAATAACTTCGAGGGGAAACAACCGATAACTGGCAACAGGCGAGAGTGCTCTCCAACGAATAAAGTTTGCTCGACCCCCCTCGGAAACGGGCGAGCTGCAGCGTGCGCCTCTATTAGGTACCCGTGCTTGCGCTCTAGCGAAACACGTGCATTCTGACCGCATTTTTCAGGGGACAGCATAGTTCTGTTCGATTACGTGTAGATTGGAAGGGTTTTGTCAGTAAGATAAAGATTTTATGCATTTATGATAGAAATGGCTACGCACGATTTAAAGCAGAGGTCATATTAAACAAATTTTACAGCTTGATAAGATAATTCAGAGAAACAAATTTTCTATTTGGCTCCTCTGTTGCCTACTCCTCCGAAACGGTTTTACGGTTTCGCCTTAGAGGGCGAGTCGTCGTTGGTCAGCTGTTTGTCCTGTCACGTCCATATGGGGCGACGACCGCGCGTCAAAATATTGTTCGAGGCACGATACTTTTACATACGAGAACTAGCTTCGATGGGGAGGATAACTCCCCTGTAGCACGATGTAGAAATGTAGAGGATGTTCGATCTTCTCTGTCAGAAACAGCGTGTCTTGGGAAGGGTCGTAACCGGGCCACAGCCGGATTCTCGTCGCAATCCAGGCCATAATTCTCCAGGAAATGGAAATAGACGGGACCTCATCGCCTGAGTAGACTCGTTAGAAACCGGCAGCGATATTGGGAGCGGAACTATCTCGCGAGGCCACGCGAGCATCGCGTCTCGAGTTGTTATCGGTCGAAACTCCGTGTTCCCGAGCACCGCGCGATCGTTGTCCAGCTCACAGCAAAGTTGTTACTGGCGATTCGGATCGTTGCTCGTTCGCGGACATTGCGCCCGACGCGGCGTCGCGTCGCCTCCCTCCGTTCATCCTTATTCTACGCGCGATGTAGGATTACGGGTCTCGTCTCGTCGTTTCGATCCAATAAGCCGAAGCAGACGGAAGCGGACCGAAGCTGCTCGATATTATTCCAGCATGCTGGCGATACCCAGAATCTGCAGACGCGAGCTTCGCCGGAATTCAATTTGCGTTCGGCCAGCACGGAAGTGGGACCAGTTGCTCACTCTGTACGCACCGAGCATCCGGAAACCGAGCCGATGAATCACCGGATATCGCCGGTTAGGCGCCGCTGAGGTTTCCGATAACCGAGCAACCAAACAGTCTCTCTTTCTTTCTCTCCAGCATCGTTGTTGCCCGTTTCGGAATCAGAAAAGTTCCGACAAAATTGTTCTACTTCGAGCTACCTCTGGGTCTCTACCAGAAACTTTGGGCATGTTCCGACTATCTTCGAGTATGGTTGCGTACCCCTTTGACGCGGAGAACATAATTCTTCGTCACCTAGAAGTCAGCCACCCACTTGTTGAATTAAATAGTTTCAACATCTGTACTGAGTTCTGCTAAAATTGTACTATTACGTTGTAAAGAAAGAAGTGCAGGATTTGAATCTATGTTTTAAACAATTTTATTAAAATTGTTTTGATAAAAACAATAATATGAAAATTAATTTTGTAGAAAATTCAATATTGTTTAATAGTAACATTAAATTATATTATGAGAATTGATTTTAATATTATTTGAGGGGAATAGTATTACAATTAATTTTACAGAGAATTTAATTTTATTTAAATACATAAAGTTGTGCATTCGGTGACACTTTCTTCGCCCCATACTTCGTTGATATTTCGAGCCGCTTGAGCGGCACCTCGGCCTGGTTTGAATTCATACAAAAAAATAATTCGGAAATCGCATTTTGAAATCCTGAAATAGAAAGCCAAATAATTTAATAAAAATTTGAATAAAATTAAATATCAAAAGCATAATTGAATAGAGCGTAAAATAAGCTTTGAAATGACATATAACTCATTAAATCAAGGTAAATATTTATTGGTATAAAATCGCAATTAAAACAAAGGAACAAAAATCCTGCATTTCTTTCTTTACAATCTAATACATTGCATAAAATAAGACAAAAAATTGGGAATAACGATTTCTTTATTAGCCCCCCACTTTTAATCTTTCTCAATTTTCTCTATTGCGCTAAGTTGTGCTTAGATTGTGTTAAAGTATTTGAAAAAATAATAAATGAAGTAGCTCGTCTAGCACAATTCAGACATATGTGATTACGTGTTGTTTGGATAACTATTATTTACCACAACTTCTATATGTATTACCAGACTGCTATTTATTACTGTTTGTAACATAATAATAAAGTTGTTTTTGTCGGACAAGTGACAAAACAGATTGCAACAGCAGCTGAAAGGACGACCGACGCGACGAAGAAGATGCAAACATTGTTAAACATTCCCGTCGGCGACTTGTTCATTCCGTTTTGCACACACTATAAATACAGAAAATCCGCAATCTAATCGTGACTCAAATACTTTGGCGTAGCTACTAGTTATTCCGGTGACTAAGTACATAGTATTATTTAGCAATGCGCGATAGACGCAGCGAGACAAACAATCTGACTCATAGTAGCTGTGGGGTAATCCGATACCGGTATCGCGGTTTTCGCCGCCGCTTTTACAGGCATTGTTTAAACCAGGGACGAGCAACCCACGGCCTGTCACACTTTCTCGTGCGGCCCTTCAAAGATTTTACATTTTGACTTTTAAAAATTTCGGAACAGTGTCCCGCTGTTCTACAAAAGACTGCGAGCACTCTTTACGGCGTTACCTACGAAGCCTCGGCCGATCGTCTTTTTAAAAACTTACTTGGAGGTGCCATGCTAAAAAGAATATATAACTTAAAAAAATGATATTCAATTGTTCGTGGATATGAAAAAATATCTGTTTCCCCAATTCGAAAAAAAGAATGGATGTGTGATCTTGCCTTTCTCGTCGATATAACTCAGCATTTGAACGACTTAAACATGGAACTTCAAGGAAGAAGCCAGTTTATTCATAACGTGTTTGATAAAATTAATCCTTTTGAATGAGATTCTCAATGAGATTTTTTCGATTTCGGGGAAGATTTTTATGATCATGATCGGACAGAGATTATAAGGATGTATCGGATCCAGATCGTGAACGGATCGGTTGACATTTCTGGCGATCGTCGCGGAGGATTTTTCTTTTGCATAAAGTTCGGGCCATTAGCGAGGAACGAAATCGATTGGGCGGCGTGCACGAAGCACATATTAATCGGATTTCTGCGCAGGGGAGGGTGCAGACGAGGGATCGGAGGAGCGGGGAGGGGAAACGGTGCGCTCGCGCGCAACACCAGAAACAGGGTCATCGACCTTGGCCAGCCGATGACCGCGTAGGGCCAGGTGGAACGAAGACGACGGGGTCTCACCTCGAGCATCTCCTGTTGTGTGCTCGACCGATACCGGAAGCTGTCGTCTAGACGATACTGCTTTTTTTGTCCTTCCTGCTGGTTCCGGTAACCAACCCGCTCTCTCTCTCTCTCTTTCTCTGTCCGGGCCAAGGTGGCTGCTAAACACGCGACCGCACGAAAACCGAACCCTTCCCAAGATCCGCGCTTCGACCCCGAACCTCTTCGACCTACTTTCGTATTCTTGACCTGCCAGTCAGAGTTCTCGGTGTTCACGGATCGCTTCCTGAAATAACGCCTTTATTTCAGTCCCTCCGGAAAGGTTTCGGAACGGGGATGCACGTGGAATAGGGTCGCTTTGTGTTTTCCTCCACTCGTCGATGACAAAGGACACGCCGGTGGTTGCTGAGGACCGAAGACTCGCGAGGGAACGCGGATCACAATGACTGACATCCGACGACATCTCGATCCTCCTTCTCGCTGCTAAATATTAAGTTAAGCCGTCATTACTGCAGTGGTAACGCAAATTAAGCCCCGTGTTTGTTACATCTGTTAACCTATCAGTCTGTTAAATCGAAAGACCTACTTTTTGTATCGTGAATCGATAGACTATTGAATCCTGAGTAAAAATGTATTAAGCTCCACATGTCTTAAATCTGATAGTTAACGAGATATTATCGAAATAATTTTCTTTCTTCTTTTGATAATATCTCATTAACTATCAGATTTAGGACATACGAAGGTCAACACTTTTATACTCAGAATTTGATACTCTATCGATCTATGGTATGAAAAAAGGACATTCTGTTAAAAAAAATCAAGGTGACCTGGAAATCTCCTCTATGGCTCCACCCACGCAGAAAATGGGACACAGTACAAAAAGTAGAAATCTTAAGCTTTAAAATGATTGTTTTTTCATCAAATTTGGATAAATTTTAGCAAAGTTACAGCAGTTTCAATATTGAGCGAATTTTGAACTAGCTGTGGCCGCTGAAATCGGGCAAATAGTGGCAAATACCCCACTGTGCGGCGCGGTGTGCGTTAGAACATTTTCTAGGAGAAGTGGGAGCGGTGTAAGTCCGCACGGTCACCGGAGACACAGCGTCGTCGGGTTTCTAGATCGCGTTGAAATCGGAGCTGGAAATCGTGCTCGTTAATTTTCGGGACGGAGTTTCGTGGCCTCTGCGGGGACTGTCTGAACGGAGCCGTCGACCGGAAGTTGCGTGGCCTGCCACCTTAATAACGATCGTGTAGCGATGGGTCGTGTGTTTACAGGAACGGATCCCGGACAAGCCGATATTTCCTCGACGATGTCCCATCGACCCTCGGGGCCCCTTTTGTATACATACACCTTTGGCCAGGAAGGGCGAGCTCGTTCGAGACGCTCGTATTTATTCGGCGTCTTTCGGCTCTCGAACGGAAATCATCAAGTAATGTCACCGGACTACTTCCGCCACGCCACTTACCGTAAACGGCCCCCGACGCTTAATATGCGAGCTGACACGCCTTAATTACATCGCTTCCCCGCCCGATCATTCCTGGACCGAACATGTGTGCTTCTGACCCGCCCTTCCCTCTTTATTCGAGCTTTTAAAACTCTTACGAGCTTCTAAAATCGCTTCGACCTATATTTTGTTTCCGGTTCCGACACCTCTGCACACCATTCAATGACAAACATTTTTTTGTGGGGCGCATGCAATGGATAATTGATGCATGAATAGTTCACCCAAATTACTAAAAATTTTATTGCTTCGCAAATGATATGAACTGTTGTGTTATCTTGCGCCCCACGTTTTTCGTTTTAAATCTTACAAGTATTTGCGTAGCTGTTAAAAATTCACAATCACGAATTTTCAGGATTATCTGTACGTGGTTAGGAGTCTGTAGGTGGCTAAAAATTATTTTATACTTTTTAGTCCTTTTTAAAAACGTGGTATTTTTTAAAAATCTATTTTTACTTAAATATTCATTTTACGATTATTCATATAATAAAAATGATTTCACAAGAAATGATTGTATAGATATCTTTAGTGGAGTACATATTACGATAGGAGCTGCACAAAGTCTAAATAAAATCAATCATGTCATTTTTATTAGGGAACACGTACCAGGTTTAGTTTTAATAAAACTAACCCATTAGACTAACGAGCGGCTCGCCTTATGGCTCAGTCAAAAAATGCTTTCCGCATTTGGAGGGTAGCCACCCCTAAAAAAAACCGACGTTCTAGGTAAAAGATACGAATCTGACATATAGTAATTGATTAATTCTGAGAACGGTGAATGAATTCGTAACAAAGGTAGCGGAACGACAACTTGTCACGAATCGGAGTGAATTCTTTTTCGTGTCGGTTCGGGAATCCCGTGACGCGTAATTCGCGATAAAGGATCGGATCACGTTCGCGGCGAAGGGAAACGGGGGCGTAGGATCGAAAGCTGGGAGAAATACACGCGCAACGTTTGCCACGAGTATAAAGTTCGATTACCAGACACCGAAGGCCGAGCAGCGTCCACGGCCGGTCACGGAATGCGACTCAATGCGATCTCGAACGCGTGGGACTTCCGTTTTCCGCCCTCGCCTCCCCTTCTTCTCCTTCATCGCCCTCTCTGTCTTTCTCCTGCGATTCGCTTACTCGCTCCTGCACACTCGGATATCGTTCCATTGTCGACGATACACGGGAGCGTAAATCGAACGCTTCCACTTTTATTCTCTAGGATAAACACCCTCGTCTGCTCGTAAACCTGTTTGTTCCCGAGGTTGCCTCCGGAGGAACGCGATCATGGGCGTCTCGTGTGCGCTCCTCATTTTTTTTTCTCTGAAATTATGTACAATGTAGATACCTCCCGCAGGAATTGCTGAAGGCGCTCTGCGCGTCTCTGTTTGTCGGTTTGCCTTGAAAAACTTTTCCTCGTTCGCCTCTCCTCGTTGGAAAAGGATCGCCGATGCGAGGAGGTTGTCTGCATTGGCTGCCAGATTGGGGGCGGGGGGGAGGGGAGCAGTTTTTAAATTAATCGATTTTTAAGTACTCTTTAAGGCGGTTTCTCAATGTTGATGGGGCATTTTAGTAAGATAAATGCAACTTCACAGGCCAGGAAATTCCTCAGGAACAGAACGATAAAGTAGCAAAGTCCTCGTATTTCATTGCTGCAACCATGTTCTTGAGTTCAAAGAAATTTGCACGCCCCATAAGTGCACAAAGATGCACAGTGCGTGTGCATAAGGATGCAATGAGCAATGGCCGCGTTCGCAGAGGTCCCCGAGGACTGACGAGCAAAAGTGATGGTTAAAAAGCAAAACGTAGTGTAATGTCCGAGAGATTAATACACCAAGTGAAACCCCGGAGAATTTCATGTCTGCTGGTACGGTGCGGTGGTAAGATCGTCTCCGGACTGTATGGGGGCAGAGAGCGGAGGCTATGGTAAAAATGGCGTCGCTCCTGTAACTCTCGACGGGTTTTAAAGCGGCGGTAAAAGTGGCCATAAATAAATTGGCAGGGCGCGCGCCGCGCTGACACATAACTTACGTTCCCCTAAAGACGACGACGCACGAAACAACACCGCAGAATACAAACTACTCGCATTATAGACGAAAAACGATCGTCGAACGGGTCTCCCGGTGCCGTAAACCCGTTCGCGGACGTGGGTCCGCCTCGTGGCGGATGCTGGATCTGTTCGAGACCAGTCAGGAACATTCTACAGACAAGATAGAGGCACCGTGCCCTCGAAACTGAAGACATTTCCATAAAATAGGTGGCAGTCGCCCGAAAACTTTCGAGTTACGATATGGTACAAAAGTGGATACGGTTAGGGTCGACTCCGAAATAGGCTCGGATAGCTTGATCACGTTCTACCTGAAAATCCATGGTAATCACAACATCTTTTTATCGTTACCTTTTAATCTATTCATTTCCAGCGGTAGAACGTTTGTCATGGGATAGTTTAGATTTTACACCACAGAGTTCTCTAAGAGTTTCTGGATCTCGTGGAACTCAGAACTGTTCTAATAGGGGCGGTTCTATAAAGAGAGGTCAGGATTACATTTCAGATTTTCAAAAACACTTGGAACTGTCCTAATAAGGGTAGTTTTATCGGGGTAGTTTGGAATCAGCTTCTACGGCACCGAAAGGCTCTTCAAACACTTCTAACAAGGCAAGTTTCATAAGGGTTGCGTAGATTCTGGTTCTGCAGCTGCAGAATCCTCTTCAAACTGTTCTAATAGGGGTAGTTTTATAAGGGTAGCTCAGAATCGGATCCTACAGTTCTGAGCAACTTTTAAAACTGTTCTAATATAATAGTTTATTATCAGCTCGTACAACACCACAATGCCTGAAAATTGTTCTAATAAAGGCGCTTTCACAAGGGTAGTTTATCAGCAGCTCCCACAGCTCCAGAAACGCCTAAACCAGCTCCGCCAGTAATTAATACAGTATGATTAACAGAGGCTCGAATTTCGCGGAGCTTTTTGGGATTCTGGGCCAGTGTGAGTCGTCTGGGGCTCTCTCTATCCCGAAAATTTCACGAGGGAAGTATCACAAAAGCGGTACAATTAGTCACCCTCGTCCCAGCTGGCGACAGAGGCTTCGGAGAGAGTGCGTCGCGACGCGACGATCGACGCGTTCGCGTCGTTAATGTTATTTAACGCCCCTCCGCACGTCCAACTCCCCCGGATCCGAAACACAATTAATGATTGACGCCTGCTGGACCGGCCCGGCCCGGACCGACCCGACCCGTACTGTTCCCCAATTTCAAATGTTTCCACGGGAACCGCGCCGTAATCCACCGTCTGCTCGATATTATCGCGATCACGGGGATTCGGCCGGATTACACACGATTTTACGGAACTTCCGGCTTAGGGGACCGACGCATTTAGATCAGTTGCGTTCGAACGGAATTCCTTTTTTCCGCTCCTCTTCGATTAGAAGATCAGAGAAGTAATTCTGTTTTTCGTGCAGAGATGGCATTGCTTCCATTTGTTATTACTTAATCTTATTTTAGAAAACGCAAAATCGTGGTATATCTTGACAGCTGAGATTTCAGACGTCACTTCCTGCGTTGTAGTGCTTTTTAACAAAATCAAAGTACCTACTTCCATCACCTTTTGTTTTTTTATTTCCACACGGTTAAAAATTCAGTGCAGGAAAGAAAAAAGCGACAAGATCAGCAACAACTCTCGATGCTGTATTTGCAAGACATTTAGACAAAATTGAATCAAGAATATTTGTATGATATTTTAGCTATCAGAAGCCAATTGTTTCAATGATAGAATCATAGAAAATCATAGAAAAAATAATGAATGATCAAAATTTGCGACGCACAGAAGGAGGGGTTACCATGGGTTCGTCGACAACTCATTTGACCGACACTGTTTTGATCGACACGATTTGACCGACAATAACTTTCGTGCGACGCTATGTTTTCCTCGACATTGTGAAATGGTCGACAAATAATTTGACCGACACTATGTTTTCATATAGACACGGTCAAATTGTCGACGTCTGCTGCTTTCATCGACAGTCTTTGATTAGAGTTTAATGTACCTCACGGTAAAACCTGCAAGTCTAGTTTCCTTCCAGCAGCAAAAACGTCGGAGCAGTTCGGTTTTTATTGTTTTTCACAATGATCTCCCACAACAAAAAATCTGAAAAAAATCGAGGACACTGCTTTTATTGGTAGCTTATTAGGGCACGAAACAGTAAAATAGCATGTTTTCATATTTTTGAGAAATATTCATTTTTCCGACGTTATGAGTGTTTTTTATTTTTCACGATCATAGTTTGCAACCAAAAATCCGAAAAAATTCTATAAAATGCGTCTTAAGACCCGACACGTGCCACATTTTCTTCAGAATTTTAGAAAACATCCGAGAGCGGAAAATGAGCGGAGAAGCGCGAAATCTAATTTACCCTATAACTACCCTCACGGGCAAGCTAGAGGGCTGAAATTTTACTCAGATGGGTTTTTATTGGTCAGCTTTCGAATGGTTCAAGAGCCATCGAAAAACCTCTAAGGGCAGTTTTGACCATCTTAATCGGCTAGGCCCTTTCGTTATTATAATTTTTTTTTTTTAGACTAGCTCGGCTAACCATGCCCCCATTTCCGTTACGCATTTTCGTGTCGCGAATTAGGCTTACACACTGCCAAAAGAAGTTTCACTTCAAAAATTGTGTGCTGTTTAAGGAAACGATGTACCATCCAATCACCTTTTTTTTGCTTTGCTCAACATTGTTTTATGCGGTGCAAATTTCATTTCAAATAAAGTTGTAACAAGTCATTTAACTCAATTTTTTGCTAACAAAATGCCTGAAAAATCGTGAAAGATCATAGAACCAAATGTCGAAACTTATTCCAAATGGTACAAAAATTGGCTCTTCCATTTTCCCGATCTAATAATTTTATACGTGACAAACGCGTGTCGGTCACATTTAAAGCCGAGTAGACTGGAAATGTTAGGGCAGTCTCCCGCGCGAAAATCAGCCCGATCGCGAGCCGGGCCGGCCACGAGTCGGAATCATAATTAGCGACTGCTTGTCGGATGGAAAATTTACGAGGGACGGAAAGTCGCGAGGGAAACGCGGCCGGTCGTAGGGCAATTATCTTCGTTAATTATTTCACGGGTAAGTTCTGCGCGGGATTCGTTCTCGCGTCGCGTTTCACTTTGGGAAGCGAAGAGAAGTTGTTTTACTCGAATGCACTCAAGAGTCAACGTCCCGAAGGCCGGAAAATAGAGGACCAAAGAGGGCCCGAACTAAGTTGCGCGTCCAACAACTACCGGACGAGACAAAGAGGAACAAGAGAAGCAAGCGAAAACGGTGCAGAACCGTTTCCACGGACGTCTAATCACTCGCCGCGTCGTAGCAATAAGACGCAAAACGCGTTCCGTCCCTTTCACGTTCGTGCCCCGTAATTACTTTCCACGTCCGCCCGCTCTGAAAAGTTGCAATTTCGAATTTGGGCCTGGGCCAAGACATCCGAGAGTAAACAACCTGCTAGGCGTATCGCCAGAACGGTGTCGGCAGTATTATGCTATTTGCGCGACACCGTCTTTGTGGATCTTGTTTTTGTTTCTACCGGACATTATTGGTTCTGGAGTCTCTAAGGTAATGTATTTTTAGTTTGCTCGACGACTATTACTAAACGACTGTGCACAATATAAAGTGGCACTTTTCAAAAACTAATAACGTTTCCAAAATTGGACCCAACAGCTTGATTCCTTTTTTTAGACGTTAGAAGGATTAGTTTACTAGCTAATGTGAAAATAATTTTTGTTTTGAATTTGTTTAAATTGCGCCTAATAGTCGCAAATGCGAAGGAAAAAGTAAAGGCCACGATTTTCAAATTTTTTATCTGTGCCTGTAATAAAAATTTCAGACATGTATTTTGTAAATCTAAGTAAGTTATAGTAACTGTTTCCTTTATCTCGATCGACAATTTGTTAACAAAGTATATTGATATTTCTCACTGAACTTCAGTTAAGTTATAGTAAGTTTCTAAGTAAGCTGTGCGGTGAAAAAAAAGAAAAACAAAGAAAATACATATGTACTTTTTCATTAGTCTGTGCCGAAATGTTGTCACGAATGTTGGTTTCTTTTCACCGCGCCGCTATCATCGATGCTCGCAGCTCCACTATAAATCCACACTAAGAAAACAATGAGCATTGTAAGATGTAAAATTCTTTGAGAATCTAGATTTCATGAAACTTTCATGGAAACCTTGATCGATTTCGATGAAACTTTGTACAGTTATGTAACTTACTTAGATCTATCAGAGGCACCTTCTAAATTTTCATTACAGGCACAGATAAATTATACAACTATTATAATTGCTTCCCAAGTTTCTAGATAGGCGGATCTACATACAAAAGGAAACTGAAACAAATTGTTATAATCGAGTGAAGATTCTTGCGACTATCAGCGCAAGGATGTTCGAAGAAGGAATATTGGAACAGTTTGGTCATTATCGAGTAACTATGCAAGCAGCATTTGCGCACAGTGGGAAAGGTTAAAATGTTCTCGGGAAGTCAGCGATTTTAATGAAACGTCGATGAAGCTGGTTGAGCAACATTCTTGGACCGCCTCGAAGTCGAGCGAGGCACCCGGATGAAGTTCAACCGTGTAGAAAGTTTCAACGACTATACCCTAGGAAGATTTTGGCCCCGAGAATTCCGGAAGACACGACGCGGCGAGAGGATCTTGTTTTGGATCCGGGCTGCTGGTTAAATCGAAAATAGTCCGCGTCGTTGGCGACGAGGTGTCTGCTAAATTGATGAGTGAAACGAGCGGCCGGCCACAAAGTTGCACTCGGCGAATGCGCACACCCGTTCCCGTAACCGTAACACGGCGGAGTTCTTGGTCTGATTGGGAAGATTTACGACGGGATGGGAGGAAACGAGTCGTGTCTTCCTCGAAATAGTGCTACTTGACTGCCTCAAATTACTAAACACGCGACTATACCAACATAAAGTCTTATGCGAAGATCATTCGCATAAATCATGTACCGTTCAAGATCTTCCTCGACCTTTTTCGTGACGAAGTTCTTAAGTCATTTGAAATCTTCCTTGCTTAGTTGAATTGCTTACATCTTCGTATGATCATCTAAATCAGGGATGAGCGACCCTTTTTACAACGGGCCAGCTACAAATTTAAAAATGTTGTGCGGGCCGCATGTAAGAAACTTATGATGATACAAACACTGAATGATAAAACCAAATTATCCCTTTATTAACACGATAAACCTAGTATAAAAAATTGCAGAAATGAAACACTCATTAGTAGAAATACTATTTAAAAAAACGGCGAAAGATATAAGTGGAAAAAGATTATTTAATGAGGAATTTGGCAATGCCAATATTTTAAAGATATTATTAATTATACTAATATTAATATTTATATATTATATTAATATTATATTAATATTATATTATAGTATATTATATACATTAATATTAATATTATATTATAATATATTATATACATTAATATTTATATTTATATTAATTATATTAATGATATTATATTAATTTTAAGATATTTTAAATCGCGATTCAAATTCCGTTATCAATTTCTGTAAATGCTGGGCATATTTTCGGGTTTCTGAAGGAGTTTCTTTTCTTAAGTGTGCAAAATGTGACGTGTTGTTTGACAGCAGATGTTTGTTCCAAATTTTGAGTTTGCTTTCAAAAGCATTAATTTTGTCAAACATGTTATGAATAAACTGGCTTCTTCCTTGATGTTCCATGTTTAAGTCATTCAAATGCTGAGTTATATCGACGGGAAAGGCGAAATCATACATCCATTCTTTATCTTCGAATTGGGGAAACGGATATTCTTTCATATCCACAAACAATTGAATGTCATTTTTTAAGTAATATATATTCTTTTTAGCATGACACCTTCAAGTGCGTTTTTAAAAAGACTTTTGTAGAACAACTGGACACTGTAGGAATGTTTAAAAGTCAAAATGTAAATTCTTTGAAGGGCCGCGGGTTGCTCATCCCTGATCTAAATCATACAATAATATGGTCACTGGATTCTATGCAGTATTTTCGACTTTCGAATTTCTTTTACGCAGACTGTCCAGATCTACATGTTTAGCAGATATTCGAGAAAAACGAGTCCATGAGCATTAAATTGATTATTTTAATGTTTCATCCATTTGGAACAAGTCTGAGGGGTGCTGTAAAAGAAAGTTTGACCAAAATATTTTGACAGTAGTAAGTAAGAGGTACCCTAGTGAAGAAACATCAAATTTAATTTACAACTAATCAAATTATTAAGAGAAGAAATCAATTTTCAAAATCCGCAAATCTCTTTTCTTCTGAACTTGGTCAAAATTGTAGAGGGAAGAAAGATTGTGTTTTCTCGCGATTGGCAGAGACGGGAGGATGACAGTGAGTGGAACGAACGAAAAGAGGGTACATCGACGGGAGAGGCTAGGCTCCGAAGCAATTGGCGATCATTGGTGATCGTCGGGACACGTGGCGCGGCACGAAACCGAGGGAATGTGGGCCGTGGGACGTCGCCGCTCGCGTCAAAGACGTCCTGAACTCGTTCGGAACCACATTCCTGAACGTGAATCGCTCACCGACGTTCCGAGGGATACGGCTCGCTCCCGCCAGGTGATGGACGATACAAACCGCAGCCGATTCGAACCCTCGTTCCCGTTTTCGTCCCTTTAACCCTTGCCCGCTGTCCAGGAAATTCGGACATCTCTTTCTCCATAAAATGCGCTCTTCAAAAGACATTCACAGTCTCGCATTTTACTCAAAGATAGTCAGAAGTAATTTGATATTCAGAGACTCGATCACTTCCTTCCGTTAAATGGTTTTAACCTACGGGAGATTTATTTGTCAATCTTTCCAAATTTATTTCTGGAGGTACTTCTTGCAGACACGTCAACTTTCGTGTCGTTCCCAATGGTCGTTCATTTAATTTAACCCCTTACGAAATATCTTCTTTACGTTATTAAATATGTCGGCATCTAATCGCTAGACTGCGGATCTTTATGCATTTATAGCAAAATTGAGTAGATGAAATTGAAAATTGTAGGAAAATCTTAAACATTGAAGATGTCTCAATATATGATTTCTTATCTGTTAAAATGATTGAGGCAAGAAATAACATTCTGTTTGGTTTCTATTCCTTGCAATCGATACAGACAACTTTTCTTTTGCATAAAGATCCGCAGTCTACTAATCACTTACTAACATTTACGTATTGTACGAGGTATTGTATCAATATTTCGTAGATGTTTCATTTTCGTCAACACACATGCCGAACGAAAATGGTGGAGGTTGGGAATACAGGATTCGTCCGCAAAATCTGATCGGGCCTCGTGATCGCGCGGCGTTTCTCTAGATTTCCCGCGGTCATTTCGAGAGTCTTGATCAATCAGAGCCGACCCCGCGGTCGATTGACGTATTTAAACTGGTCTCGGACGGTCCCGTGGCTGTTAATTGTTTACTGGCCTGGTAGCCGGTGGACTGTCTCTCAGCGTCGAGTCGCCGGCGCTCGTTTAGCAGCGCCAAGAGAAACATCCACTCGGAATCCAGACGGCACCGAGGCTCCGTGGATTTACTTCTTCTACTTTACTCTCTTTTCTTCTCGCTCGGCCACCGGAGTTAACGACTTGACGAGCCCGTTCCGCGGATCACGAACGCGCACGTGCTCCCAGTCACGCCACGAATAGCGATAGAATCAAGTTCACCGGCCACTTACGAATATCGATCGACCCGGTAATCGACTGCGGCTTTAGAAATTTAATGGTCACTTTATGCGCCTCTCGCCGCGCCGCTTTACGACGCGTGTCCGCAGTCGTCTCTGTGCAAACGAATGGACCGTTATCTCGCGGACGACCAAGCGAATCGCAGTTAATGCCATTTTGAATATCGCTAAAACCGACGAGCATCGGTAATGAGTCGATTGCCGATTTTATGAATTTACCAACGAAGCACTAGGCCAGGGGTGGCCAACCTGTGGCGCATTGCATCTTTGTGCCTACTTATTTTTTTTTTTAAGTAGACGCCATAACTGCATCCATCTTTATACTTTCAACACCTGAGTACGCCTTACTCTTACTCATCCGTTCGTCGCAATTTTTTGACAGTTTACAATTGCAGTTGTTGTAGTAATAGCACATTGTAGTTGTAAATGGTTGGCCACCCCTGCACTAAGTGAAATTTAATAGCATCTCTATTCTGCTTTCGACAAACCGACGTTACTCGAGGAAGAGAGAAATCTTTCCTGGTTTCGCGCAATCGCCGAAGACAATCTTTGTTTTTCATCGGATTCACTGTCTAGGAATGCACATTTCACTCGAAAGTTCCGTTTAACACGTGTACCTATTCTCTGACGACCTAGGAAAAAATAATATCTACTTGTGTACCACTCAACCACCCTTAAAGACCATCCCTCTTTAAGTTAAACCTTTTGTTTTGTTTGATTGTTTTACGTCGCTTCTTCAACTGCTATCGTTTATTAAGTGATGGGACCTACAGTTTAAGGTGGGTTCCGGTTTAAGTTAAACCTACCGAACACTAAAAGCGATTCAAATGTTTCAGCTGACAAAATTGACAAGGCCCTGTTCGGTTTTGTGCAATTTTTATCACAATGTGGGCTTGGATAATGAAATTCATCGACTCAATTTCCATGTAAGCAACTTCATCATTTCAATAATTGTCAGATGAAAAATATAAAACCGGTGATTTGACCGGTAGTGGTAGGTACGTCCATTTTATACAAGGATAGCGAATGTGTTAATTAAAATCTGCTTAGTTACATGGTACTATACTATTTAGTTTTCAAATGATACCAAAAATTCAATGAGGTATCGCGTGTGCAAGAATTTAATAGGAAAAATGGAGGAAGCATTGAAATTGATAAAGTCAACAGGGAAATCGACTAGTTTGCGTGGCCAATTTCACCGATTTGTAGTGAACGCGACGTCCTCGAGTCTAATCAGCCGCCATCGTCTGGACTACGGTTCTCGTCACCGGATTCCTTTCATTTTACCAAAAGCGGGCCGAACCCGATCGATCCGCTCTTTCAACAAATTAATGGAAACCCGTGTGGGAACAACAGCCGTACGCGGACCACCCCCGCACCGTTCTCCTCGCAAAATTCGGTCGACGAATTAATTCGCCCAGCCCCCTGGAACGTCTGAATCAACAACTGCGTACGAACTTACTCTTTTCTATGGCTGCGATGCTTTGAAAATTTGAGAGAGTCAAAGTAAACTATTCGACGTAATTAAAGTCGACTATTATTATACAATGAAATTTTTATTTTGCACAAAATCAGTAGCGTTATGTCTAAGATCTTCGAAGATATTGTCACAAATAAGTTACAACTAAGTGAACTACGTAAAATAAGTGAACAACAGCATGGTTTCGTAAACAAGCGAATACAACCAGTAACCCAGCGGTATATTGCAACTTTGTCTCATCTTCTTTGGATGCTAATCTACAGGTTGACACAGTTTTTACAGTTTTTTAATTTAATTAATAACCATATAGATTGTCCCTCTCTCATTATGCAAATCAATTTTTACGCACCTGGACGTGCTTCGAGACCTCGAGCAGGTTTTCAAACCCTTAAAGCCAGATCTACCTATCGATCAATTAATCCAATAAATCGTATTATTGCAGACTCTAGTACTCTGTATAATCTTGTTGGTTTTTTCATTGAGTCTTTGCACATGTTTAAAAAACAATTACGCAGAATTATAGGACTTCTATGTTATTATACGAGTAGTTCTTTATCGTTTTCTATTGTAAACATTTATGTAAGAGGGCTTCGGTCCGTTTATAATAAGTAAATAATAAATAAAAAGTCTTTGCGTAGTCCACTAACGAAATGTAAAAATTTCTTTTAAGATAAGAGTGAAAAATTGCCCTGTACAAATAATACATAAAAATGATTTGTTGCAGATTTCTCAAGTTGAGAACGATGGTGTGTATTTAGTAAAAAATTCGGAATCTTGGCGATTTAACGAGGAGATTCAGTGGCTCGTCCAAGCGGAATAATTCGCTTCCGATTTAATTTCGGAAGGCTGGACGGACCGTGGCTCGGCTTAGCGCAATCGAAAATATTAGTTCGGTCGAGGGATCGGGAGGCCGGGTCTCCGCTCGGTTTTCAAAGCTGTTTTCGCGCGGGTGCCTCGATTCGCGAGGATAAAGCGATACGGTTCCACCGACCGTCATGTTCGTTTGTTTCGCGCCGGTGTCAGGATAATCTGCTCGATCCCGCGCCCGTTTCCCCCGATCCCTTTTGCTCCTCTTTCTGTACAACTGCACGCGTTTCCGATCGCTTTGCTTGTCCCATTATTCCTTCCATAGCTTCGTTGCCGGCCGTGATCCCAACGTGAAAATTGATACCTTGTTCGATCGGGCTCGCTGCAAAATAATCCGACAAAATCGACGAACTGACTGTATTTTCCGGAGGAAACTGCTCTGACTGATGCGGTTTCTCTTTCCGAAAGTGACTCGATTTTTCAAGGAATTTTTGCGAGCTGATATCAATATGAAAAACAATTATATTTGAATGCAAGAAAATGTGAAAAGCGGTTTCCTAAATTTCAAGTATAAAATGAACCACTTTTGAAGATAGGTGTAAAAGAAAATGGTCACGTCTGATGAGGATATATTTGTCTAAAACTACTACTAGGAGCTAAGAGGAATAGGGGATGTGCAACCCATGCATTCGCAGGTGTCTCGGCGGCAGCGAAACAGCTAGTTATCAGCCGGGTGAATTCTAACCGATAGCCGCGCAACTTTCCACTCCACCCACGCTACCAGTCTGTGCAAAATTTATGCAGCTGCGCGTGGCCACCTCCGCTCTCCCAGTTATCCCCGATAATCAACCTAGAACGAGACTTTCAACGACCGCTGGAATTTAGTTCAGCGAACTGAATTTGTTCGCCGGAATTGAACGCCGATATTTTTCGAAATTTATGGTAATTACCGGGCCCCGTACTCCTCTCTCGCGTGTAATACTCCAACCTCGCTGGCAAATTTATTTTTGTTATTTTCCTTGGAAATCGCTCGGCGCATCTAGGTCTTTAAACTCTGTGATCAGTGAACTGATTCGCAACTGAAGTTTTTTCGCCTACAAAACATTTACAGGAAACATACCTCATTCTTCTATTTAATTTCATTGCTAGACCGTGGATTTCAGCGAGGAATTTGAAACAGTTTGCGTAGTTAAACGCGAAATGTCTTCGTTTATATTGTTCCGCGAAAATACTGGATTGTGGGGTGAACTGTCAGCGCCGCGAAGAGCAGGAATTCAATTGCAAGGTTGCAGACTGCGGTAAGATAACTCGGTAAACGCATAAGCACACAGAGTTTGCCAAAATTGGAGGATCGCCCGGCTCTGGAGGCTGGTGCACGTCGCCGAGATAATGCTGTCGGGAATTAAGCCTGCCAGGCTGAAATCGCTGCGCATTAGAACAAGAATATATAATTAGCGACGACAGGACAGCGGCACTTAGGTATGCGTAAATAACCGTGGGGTTAACGCGATTCCGCGAGACAGTGCAAGGTCTCATTCTATTTTCGGAGGTACTTAACGCCACCAACCGCTATAATCTCGCCGGATCCGACGGAATAAACAGCCCGCGAATATTTCGCGAAGCCCTCGAAGGGACTCGGACACGTCGGATTCCCGCCAAATCCCAGATCTTCGAAAGCCACGGTAGCTCGTATGTTCTCAAAATTATGCGAGGTGTCCCACCTAAACCACCCAGATATCCCCCTTATTTAATGTCGTGTACACAAATATTTTAGGAACAAGTTGTACTGCTTCGAGGAATTTTTTCAAGTGCTATGCTGTATATTTTTTGGGGTGTGGTTGTAGAGCTTGAAAAGACGATTCCTACGAGTATAATGATCATACCGTTCCGATCATTCAATCTCGAGATATTCCTGTCTGAAAAGTAGACTACTTAATAATTTCAGACACGGATCTTTTGAGAATGAATGGTCGGAATGGTATGGTCATTATACTTGTTGGATTCGTGTTTTCAAGCTCTACAAACATATCGAAGAGAAAATATAGGGTGTCGTTTAGAAACATATCGATGTCCTTGAAATTTCCAGAACAGATAGACAGATCCACTAATAAAATGATTACGCCCGTTCTTATAGTGCATTAAATATGTAAAGTATTTCGGGACGATCATTTTGAAACAGCACCGACGATACTCGGGAGACGACAAAGTGATAGACGCGGTACGCGTCCCCTCGGCATTCCTCGGTGTGCTCTCGCGCGGTGTTTGTGCATCGGTGCATCCGTTGCATTTGCTCGCGGTGCACGCAGGCGTCCGCGAAACGGTGTGCTCCTCAATTCCGGCCGAAAACAGCATCAAAGCGGCGGGAATCCATTAAGCCCGAAGAGCAAACCAAGAGACCTCCGTGTCCGCAAAGGAACCGAGAGTGCGCAGCCCGTACGATACGATTACCGTTAATTGAACGTAATTAATTAATCGAACTTGTTTGGGAACGCCGCTTGGAAATCGGGCCAACCGGGGAGAGGAATTCCCAGGACCGAATAACGGGCCCCTCTTGATCGCGTCCTCAAAAGGAGTGCCGCGGTTTCGACGAGCCCCGATTTGACTCTGTTGCCATTCGCGAATTAGAGTACGTTCGTGTCGACTGACTCCGCGACAGACTTCAAGACATTTTATTCGTAGACAGCAGTCGATTACGAATATTGTTTTTGCTTTATTAAAATTATTATTAGGCTGAAGGGAAAGTTCTGCCGTATTTTAAAGAAGACATTTGAGTCAATTTATAAAAATATATGTTTAATATTATTGAATATTATAATTTCCATTACTTGTAACAACTTGTTGCCTTCTTGCAGGCAACCTGTTTCCCAATCGCTCACCAGCAACATGTGCTTTTGATTTTCCCTCCAACCTAATAAAAGAGGATACACATTTTCATGTAACTTCTATTTCTTACGATCGACTTCGATAATTTTTATCTCGCATAAAGTTCGGCAATATATTTATTGGAAATTGTAGGAGTTACCAATGAGTCTTGACGCCCTGTTGCGAAACAGCGGTTCAATCGAACGGATTGACTGTGTCCGTTCTAGCCGTCTGAATCAGACAAATAATATGTCCTTTTGTTCGTTTCCAATGTGGCTATCGTTCGGGTTACAATATCGACAATATTGTAGGTGGAATAATAGTGAGAATAGTGTGCGGAATTGCAAGACAATCTGTCGGGCAGTTTGATACCGCTACGCGAACGATTGATGTGTTTCGTTTGTTCTTGAAAAATTTGATGTATCTCGTACACAAGATTCGGGGTTCGGCTAAATCTGACGGGAGAAGACACGAGCGTTTTTATTTTCGAAAAGTGTCACAGGGTCAGCGGCTTTTAGCCGAGTACACGAATCTTCGCCGCGAGTGGAAAGGTAAAAGGTACCGACGTAGAAACGGGTCGATCGTCGAGGAGGGAAAAACCTAGGGCAGGCGACGCCGGTTCAGTGTGCCGGCGTCGTCGTCGCTTGCGGAAGTATCGAGAGGGAAAGTGCAAGCCCGACGCGGCGCACAGTGGGTCAAATCGACGTGATTTTTGTTTATTTATAGATAAATACAGTTATAAGCAGAAAATCCGTATGATCAATTGAATATAGTCAGTAACATTGTCAAATATAATACTTAATCTTGTTTGAATTTTTGTAATTCTTTCAATGTGGCAGTGATAACACATTTTTGCTATTTCATTAAATGTAATAACCTTCATTCATTAAATAATTATGCATTACTCTTGTTTGACTGCCTGGATAACCAGAGAGAGAGAGTTTTCAATTATTCCTTATTATTCACACGAGCTTTCAGACATTTCCGGTGATGTGACAAAAAAATGTTTCGTACAAAAAGTAATCAGTACACAGTCTTTTACAAATATCAATACAAAAAATTTCAAATGAAATTTTTTTTCAATAAAAAATTGTGGTCACCTTCATTATTTATTTATAACTATATATTTTTTATTCGATAATGTCATAGCTAACACTAAGACGAATCCAACGACCTACTTAATGTGGTCTTTATATATTGAAATAATGGTGAAATAGGCGTGAACAGCTAGAACGACGATTTGACCCACTGTGCGGCGCGGCGCCGCGACGCTGCCACCTCACCAACGGTGTCAATTAGATAACCGCCGATCGCGGCTCTGCTTCTGCGTGACCAAGTCAACTCGGGGTGCATCATGCCACGCGATTGTAGCATTCACCGATGCCTGATCATTCAGGAAAAACCGACACCTCAGACAAATCTGCCGAGATACCACAAAAGAACCTACGTCTTCATTGTCCCGTTGAAATTATTTAGAAAAATTAGTGCGAACATTTACTTGAATAGACAACGCTTCTATTCAATACGTTTTAACTCTTTGCACTCGAAGCAATTTTAATTCGAAAATCAAGACATTTCTTTCAACCCAGATTATTTTTATTCTATGTAATCTTTGTTACATTGTGCACATCAAATTGGACCTATTTTCTCACACAATACAGTTGAGCTCCTCACTATTTAGAGAATGTAGACGAATTTATAATAATATTAAAACTGCTTTGAATAATTATAGCAATTTTTATTTTCGGGATTTGGGACCACTGTGTGGCGCCTCAGAGTAACCACTCGAGTACAAAGGGTTAATAATGTAGATGTAGAACGTCAGAGGTTTCAAGCTTACACAGTCTGTCATCACACGATCTTTATCTACTGTTGAGACTGGTAGAACTTGGCGTACAGCATGTATAAACACCTTCTGGACAACAATACTTTCTACAACGAACTAGAGACGAAGTATTAAATACATATGTTTCAAGGTTACATAGTCTGTCATCACTAGACTGCGGATCTGTATGCAAAATAAAAAATGTCTGCGTTGATTGCAAGTGAGAGGAGCAAAAGAAAAATTTGTTCCTTCTTTTAATTATCCTATTAAGCTGAAACTTAATCACTTATACACAGATGCCCTTAAATCTGTTTAATATGTCCACTGCTTTAAATTGTACGTTCCAATTTTTATGGTAAATGCAAATAAGATTCGCAGTCTAGTCAATCACGCAATCTTTATCTACTGTTAAGACGTAGAACTTGGTGTACATCATGCGTAGACTTTCTGGGCAACAATAGTGTCTACAACGAACTACAGACAAAGTAATAAATATGTCATACAGCATTATACGGTAGATACGTTTAAGTTTGTTTATAAAATCTGCTGTTATCAGCACCGCGAACGTATTGATCCACGTTTTCTCGAATCACGTTCCGATTAAGACGTGAATTTTTCGGGATTGTGTGGCAAACCGTTGAACAGTGGATTTATGGGAGTCTACAGAACGTTATCACTGGAACCGCTGATCGCCTCGGCAATTACAGGCCGCGATTCCGCGACCAGATATTACCCGCGAGATTTATCGGTCGGCTGGAAAGGTCAGTTGCTCGCTTTCGAGCGGGCGCGCGCGATTTGCAGACACGCGGCGGCTGTTTTCGAGGAGCCAGCTAAATGAAACTATAGTTGGGACCTCAGCAGATGGCACAGTCTTCAGTCGCAAATATTAATCATTATTCCTAATCAGTCGTTCCCGAATTATTTCCTTACTTGCCAAAAATTATTGGTCTCACGCATTCATCAATAAACAAGTGTCGAAGAAGAATCGTTTGAAATCTGAGATTCTGGAAACCATTGGAACAATTCGGAATTGTGAACTACAGTCGGCGGCAATAATATGTGGACACCCTTAAAAATCGCATAACTTTTTAGAAATTGGTCCAACGGACTTGAATTTTTTTAAGATGTTAGACCGGCCAGTTCGCTAGAGAATAAGTAAACAAAAATTTATTACCATTGCAATTGGTAGGAATTATACAAAATTTTTAAAAATGTCATTTTGTCAACTTTTTTATCTGGGCCTGTAACGATAATTTAAAAAATGAGTTTTATAGATTTCGGTAACTTATATGCATACTGAAAATTTCATCGAAATCGATCGACATTGCAATGAGCTACATACGTTTAACTTTGCATGTATATGCAAAGAGGTTTAACGGAAAATTTATCAATACAATCTGTCAAAGTGTTACTAAAATAGAAATGAAACGTAAATCGATACCGATAACGATCACGACATTTGTGTCCGAGTCCAGACACCTACACCATAATGTAAAAATATCTTAATCCTTGTTCATATTAAACTACTCTATTTTTGTTTATTTTATTAAAAAAAAAAAGAACAGGTTTACAGACACGTTTGAAGTAATTGCTACATTATGTTATGCAACATTGTTGAACCAGGTGAAAGTAGAGTTCGCAATTAACAATGTTCCATTGGAAGCAGGTAATATCGGTAGGACTAATCGCTACGAGATCGAATTAAATTTAATCTGTCTAGGCCACGGTGTATGTATTTTTGTGCTTTTCTTTTGCAACCGAAAGTTTCGGTTTTATTAGCTAGCGTGTTCTGTCTGCGAACTTTTCCTCTTATCAGCAGACCGCTATCCACGCTGGATAATCGTTGCTCACCGCCGGAGAACGAGATCCCCAGTCGCCAATTACCAGAGTCCTGCACAGGATAAAACGTGTGCCGTTGCTATTGGCTCGATGCGCGTTCAACTGCTTCTTGATAGCGCGGATTATTCGCTCGGATAACCGAGATTGCAATAGAGTTTGCAGCTTGCGTCTATTCAGGATTTCACCTGGTTGCGCACGAGATGAAAAGTTCCAAAGTCAGACTCGTGACGACGAACAGAGTCTGATCAATCTGAATGTTATTAATTTTCTTTAGACCGAAATGAAATACACCATCTTGTTGCTGTTAATGTGCAGCCATTGGAGAACATACAGGCATACAATAGAAATAAATTTCCTCCTCGTAGGGAATTGTGAACTACAAAACAAGTTTGGCCGCGAACGAGATGAAAAGTTCCAAATTCTTCGCTTACGGTTTCAATCAGGGTCTAATCAATCTGTATGTTAATAGACTGCGAATCTTTATGCATTTATGGCTTCTAAAAAGATCCAAAATATGCTACAATATAAAATTCCACAGAATTGAATACGATTCTTATTTATTGCAAATCTATAAAGGCTACTACCACTGAAAACAAGATTTTATTTGTTCCCACTTTCTTGAAATTCGCCTGCCGAAATGAAAAATTGCATAAACATTCGCAGTTATTAATTTCTTTTAAACCGAAATAAAATTCTATTTTGTTGCTGTTATGCACTGCAAAACCAGTAATTATAATAATATTTAAATAATGAACACCTCAATAAAAAACTGAAGAAAATATGTACAACAACTTACTCTTAACTCACACTGGTATCAAAATATTCATTCCGATTACAGCTTGGAGAAATTACAGTCCACGCGATAATTATGAATAAATAAGCAGTATTCTGTAAAGTGTGCTTACGAAGGCATAAATACGACAACATATTGAACGTTTTGCGACTGCGGATAGTTAGTAGGATAAAGTAAAAGAGCATAACTTCGGAATACGCGGTGCCACTCGTTCTTAATGCGTTAATACCCCTCGGTTTCTTTCGAGGGAGCGAAGCGGCGATCAAAGAGGCGCGCAGTGTCTTCATTCATATTCCTAATTAGCGAGCGGAGGAGCACCGGTCCAACAGGATCGGCGTGGCTTCGTGGTTCGCGTGTGCGCGGAAATCACGTTTAATGCGTTGCGTCTGCGAGAAGGCGAACAGCCGCGACATGCAAATCGCGGGCAATTTGCATTCCCGGCCGGGCGATGAGTACTTCGGGAATAACATCGTGTTTAACCAACCGATCCCAGTTCGGTTACCTCTGCCGGCACAACACCCGGATCGAAATACTACGAAAACGATCCTCGAAACTCCGAGATCTCATTAGTCGTTTATTTTTCGCCACCTTGAAAATCGGTATCGATCGCTTCGCGGAATACCCGACCGCAACCCGAAACTTTCTTGAACAGAGTTGACTACATTTGAATATTCTTCATTTTTTGGTAGATCGAAATCAAATTCTGCTCTTCTGCTACCAATATTTATGCATTGAGCGTGGCTGGCACATTTATTTAAAAATCACAAGGCTGAATTTCTTTAGATTTTGAATAAAACTCCCCATACACTACCGGTGAACAGTTTGGAATCACTTTCTGATTTCTGTAAAAATTGAACGAACAAAAGATAATGGAACCACACTTCGATTTTCAAATCTCGGAAGATTTTCTGTCAATTATTTCGAAAACCGTTTGTTTTACGAATTAAGTAACACGGCATAAAAGACGCAGCCTGTCAAGTTCTGTTTAATATATCTTTTGACGCGGTAAATAGTAAAAAGGAAGATATTCGAGAGAAACGATTTGATTTTAGCAACCCCGGGGTGCCGTAAAAGGAGTTCATAAGTCGAAAATAAGAGCCACCGTAGTGTCCATTAAGCAACGTGGCTCTGACCGCGAGTCGATTGCTACGATTTAACCAAATCTTTCGGAAACGTGTTCCACGAGGTCCGTCGGCGTTCAAATTAAAAAACGAAATGGCCGAACGAAAAAAAGTGAATCAAACCCAGAGAACGTTCTCCCCTCGCTTCTACTCTCCGCATCCCGTGTTTCCCCATCGGATGCACGATAACGCGAAAGACAAATAAAACCGATGGGACCGGCCGGCAACTAATGGAAAGACGAAACCGAAGCGAGTTTGTCGCGTTCGTGTCGATATTCTTGCCCGACGTACCTGAGGATCGAGTCTCTTTCTACTGTTCAGCCTTTTCGACTTTGATAACCTGTCTTTTCGCTTCAAAACGAGTCTAATTAACATTTGCAAAAATCGAACGGTGCTCGCGTGGGAATCGCCAGGCCCTGGTATCGGTGTACGCTGCCACGTTGCCACGTATAGGATTGGCTCGGGATATTTTATGCGAAAACAGCACTCGAAAATCAAACGAGAATATCATAACCACGCCCAATCGGGGGCGTTAGACAGAGAGCAACGAGGCCACGCCCACTTGGGGCGCTATATCAGTAGAATAATTACGCTATTCCCCAGAATAGCAGAACCTACGCCTTCCAGACAGGTTTAAACATAAAATATCAACATGATCTTCCATGTAATATTTTTGAAGAAAAGAGCAATGGAACCACGGCCACTCAAAGCATTTTACACAAAGTGCTGTATAATCGTACAACTGCAAGACCTGTCTGTTGTGGCGCTTTACGTTGGAAGAGCAACAAAGTCACGCCCCCCAGACTACTTTTTACAGAGAGCAAGGAAACCATGCCTACTCGCAACACTACACCGGTAGAAAAACGACGGCACGTCTCATGGGGGTATTCATCAATGGGAACGCAATTATACCATCTCCTTAGGACGCTTTAGCAACAAGGGACAATGAAGCCACGCCTCTCAAGGCACTTTATAAGGGTAGAGCAATGAAATCACGCCGTTATGAGTCTCTACGAAGACGGAGCAATAAAGCCACGCCTCTCAAGGCACTTTATAGGGCAAGGGCGATGAAATCACGCCCACCAGAGCACTCTACATTAAAAGAACTATCGTTGATTCCTTTAGCATCTTGATCTAGTAATCCCCCCATATAATATCCCAAAAAATCGTGCTACTAAAAATTGATTATTAGTGACAATTTTTAAGAGTAGTTTTAAGTTTTAAGACAGTGTAAAACATGTTTCTCCCATAATGCAGTGATTAAAATAACGAAAACAGGTACCAACACGAGTCAAAGGATACTGAAACACTGCACGTCGGCGATGCACACATCAGAGGCACCTAATGAAATCTGATCAGTCGGTGGGTGTCTCGCGAGTATTTGCTCTAACATGATCAACCAAGGGAGGGTGAGGGAGCGTGGGTGCAAACGGAAAGGCGGTCAATATTTTGCCAAGGGTTTCGGAGGCAGAGGTTGCTCCAGCTTCCACGAACATACACCGTGCTAACGATACAGCTGTACGGTGGTGTTGCGTCACGCGGTTTCGAAGGCAACGATCAAGAGGCTGAATTTTACGTTGCTCCGGCAGCTCGCGCTTTTGTTCAAGCGGTTTCTACGCGGAGGGATTTCTACGAAAGCGAAGCCGGTGGTTGCGGGGAACGGGGTTCGCGAGACGCCGAGACAAATGTGCGATATTCAGAGCGTCAGATAGGTGTGGTCCAAATTCTAACTACTCCGCCATTACACAAAATATCGTTTCCAGTATTAAATTTGTATTCAATGACGATTCAATGATGATATCTGTTTGAAAAAGAAATCGCATAGAAGGTAATCATTCTAGATCGGAGTAAATGAACGGTCTCCTAGTGTAAAATTAAAATAGCTACGAATGCAAAGGGCGAATTATATTTCTGCAGTGAACCGTTGTAGGAGAATTCTGGTAGTAAACTAGAAATAGACTCACCTCCGTCTTCTTTGGAGGGACTCGTCGTCGTCCCCTTCTGGTGGTCGGCGAAAATGGGGAACACGAGTACCAATAGGAACAAAACGGTCCAGGTGAGCGAGCCGGAGAGGCTCGGCCACGAAAACGGTCTCTCAGTCCGCGAGTTCCACCGCACGTCGCTCGAGCCGCAGCTACTGGGCGAGGATACCGAGACCGTAGAAGAAGTAGAAGGAGAACATGACGTCGAAGAAGACGAAGAAGAAGGAGAGGGGGATGATGAGGCGAAGGAGGACGATGAAGACACCTTCGAAGCGTACAAGGAAGAGGACGACGGATCGGCTGGCTGGAACCTGTCTCGCTCGAACGTCCTGGTTAAAGTCATGACATGGTCGGCGTCTCGGCGCCTGGTCCTGTCAGGCAGCGGGTCGCAGCGTCCACGAAGACGCTCGCAGAGGTCGCAGCCGCTGGCAGTTCGTTCGCTGCGAGCGAAGATGAGCGTCGTCGCAGAGGAGGAGGGTAAGTTTGCCGTGTGACCTTCAGGACAATGGCAGTGGCAGGTGGCGGTGTCAACGACAGCCGTCCTGCTAGCGATCCTCCAGGGTCCATCCTTCGCTGGGATCCTCGAATACTCCTCGGACATCTTGCTGCCGGGCCTGCGCGTGCACCAAGCCGACTTCATCCTTCCTCGGGGACGAGCGATATCCCCGCGGCGCTCTCGTCAGGACGATAACCGCGTCGTGCTGACACGTTACTTCAACCCCGAGCACGCTGACAACTCGCGGAACCCTCCCTGGGATTCCTCTGCGATCACGCTCTAGCCCCGAGTCTCTAGCCCCGTAACAGGGACTCCAACGACTCTAGGCTCATCTCGTCAGCGACGTCCTCTTTCGATATCCCTTAGCGCGATGCACCGATTCACTCTTAAGACTCTCTTATAACTCTCGAGTCGCCTGCGAGCGGTTCATCTGTAGGCTCATCTTGATAGCGACTACCTCTTCATGGGGACGTTGAATATTTCCTCTGTTTCACGTGAATCAGGACTCCTAGTACTCTCTAGCCGGTCGCGATGGTTTCATCGAGTCTAGGCTCATCTTGACAGCGACTTCTCTTCACTGGTTCACTATTTATGAAGAGCTTCCTACGAAGGCTGATCTTGGTAGCAAGTCTTTGTTGTTCCACTGTTTCACTGGAGTCACCGCAGGATGTCGGGATCACCGGCGAGATCGAACGTCGCGGATGGTCAGAGGCATGCTGAACTCGCGTTTAGTCCCGCGTGTGTCACTGCGCCGCGAAGTGACGAAAAGCGACTCGACTCGAGGCCCGTCTCGAGCGAGATATTCACTCGGTTAGGCTGTAAAGACAATGCCCCGGTGGGTCGGTGGGTCAAACGACGCCATCGAGCGGCTCGCTCGCTAACACTCGCAGCTAGCTCTTGCTAGCTGCCTACTGCCCTCGCGATCCCCGACGGCGATCGATCCACTCGCGCTGAATATTAAATCCTGCCGGTCCCGCGGCCCGTGCAGTTTCTTCTTCCTCTCCTCCTCCTTCTTCTCGTTACGGTCATGCCACGTCGCGCGATTCACCGCCGCGATACACAGCCTCCTCTCTTCCACGTTTCTTTTATGTCTTCCACGTCCTCGTACACCCGTCCCGAGGATTTTCGATTCGCTGACTCTCGCGATACCGCCGCGCCTAGCTTCTATCGGCGTCTTTCCTCTCGCGTTCTCCCGCTTTTCCTTGGTTCTGTCGTCTCTCTTCTGCGCCAGAAACTAGCGAGGTTTCGTCGGGAAGTCCTTATCCTGCAATCAGAAAACCACGGTGAATGATCCGCTCGCTGTGGAAATGCTTTCTCGTCTGCAGACGGATTTTTGACGATTTTTATTCAACATCGAACGATCTCAGTGAAGTTCATTGAAATCTCCTCAGTTTTATATTTTTATAACAGTTAGAGCAGTTTGTTTTATCATAGTCTACCATTATAAATAAACGAGGTGGTTTACACGGCAAAAAGCTTTAGAAAGACTGCTTTGTAAACTAATTCGTACCAACTTTAGTTTCCAGGAAAATTGAAGTTGAAGATCGGTGCCATGCGCGTGCAAGTAGAAACGGCGAGCAGCGCACAGACACGCCGCCCGAGTCACTGCAGCTGCACGCGCGATCTCAAAAGCCTCGCTTTTACATCAACAAATGTTTACTTGTTTTTTATCCGTCGGAAAATATAATAAAGGGTTTTCTTTCGCAGAGGATTGAGCCTTGCTAGGAAAAAGATTTGATACAAATATCAGTACAAAGCGTGTTGAGCTTCGCTTCTTTATTATGAGAATTTTTTCCCGCAGAATGACGGCGCGACAAGAAGGTAACAAACGATTGCGAGAACTGAATTAGGTGTCGTGTTTAGTGCAACAACGTTTCGTTTTATCGACGAGGTATGAAATACGGGGAATATACCGCTCTCTCGACGAAACTCGCTGTTTCACGACGGACCGCGGCGAACGATCCATCGCGATATTCAATTATCTTCGGATTGCATTTCCAGAGCTAAATTTCCGCAGTAGAACTAATCAAAATCTGTTGAAATTTCACCGGGATTATTATATCCCGTCAAATATGTTACGATCACGCAAACACTCGTAGTGTATTTATTTAGAGACACAATGTACACTCGGCCTCCCGTGTAAATTCCGCTCGTTCAACAAATTCTATCGTTATTCTTTATCCGACACCCGTTGTAAATTTTCCGCATGAATTCTACGAACGAGAGCGTCAATATTTGCACCTGGGGTTTGCGTGGAATTTAATCGAGCCCGTCCGGCCACCCTTATTCGTCAAGCATCTCTCTCTCTCCGGATTGTTAACAAAATCGAGCAATTAATTAGAGCACGTAATACACCATTGGTCACGATATCAAACGCTCCGACTCGGCGCGAGGTCGCGACGAGATCGTTGGATATTTCGTTCAATTAATTCAAAACGATTCTATCTGTGAAGAACGAAAATACTCTACATAAAGAAAGAAGATCTTTATTATATTATTCATTTCTCTCGACAAGCTTTAGCGGATCTGCATTTAGAACAAAATTCTTCCGAGTCAATCGGGGGGGACAGTGCTGAATTTATTCATTGGATCATTTATTTATTGCAATGTGAAAAGGGATATAGAAATGACTTTCCGCGAGAAACGCGTACTGCGGTGTAGCGCGAGGAATCGATGAATCTCGCAGCCTATAAATTCGGTTAAAATTGGAAGGGCCTCGCGCGAAAGAGACTGAAAGAGAGAGAGAGAGGAGAGAGCGGGGCTGAGAGCAAAGAACCGAGCAGCGATGAGCAATATTCCCGAGGATCTCGAGATGAGAGCATCATCATCGTCCAGGAATGTTTGTTTGCGAGGTCCACCGCCGCGGAACCGACAAACGCCGCTTTTCATTACGAGGCCAGACTACGCGAAACCCTTCGCAGAGCATCGTTGCCCTGACTGCCCTTCCGCTCCGTTTCCTCCCTTACCACTTTCCGACCCCCTTCTGCACACCTGACCACCTTTCTCCCTCAAAAACATCCACAAAAATCCTCAACTACGATCGCTCCGTCCTCGAAAAGCTAAAGCACCTCTAAAAATTAATATACTATGAATAAAAACACTTTCTACATTGCGGAATTGAATAAATTTTTAAACACCGCAGCGTAATAGGGTAAATATCCATTATTTGTAAAATGTTCGAATTTCTATTTGACTCTTGTTTTGTGCAATTTTAATTTTACACAAAGTTCCGCAGTCGAATGAAGAGCTCGTCAGTGATAATCTCGTCTCGCAGAGAAAGTGAATATGTCGGACACATCTGGAAATGCAGTTAGAAACGTTCTCGTTCACAACGGGTTGATTGTCTTCATTTTACTTGCAACATCTTGCGTCTCAATTTCCAGTTACTCCGATCTTATCGTCCCAGTAATGAGGATGCAAGTCGGCAACTTTCAATTTTCGCGGAGATAATGCTCCGATAATGTTGGGAGCGTTTCCCTGCGCAAATTGGAACCGAGAGAAAGATGCGATGATCGCGGACGAGTTAGAAATTACGTTATCGAATCGGTGGCGGCGTTCTTTCGACGACGTCTTGCACGCGTGCAAACAAGGTTGGTCCTTATTTTTCGATTTTCTCTGATCTTACCAAATTGGGAGGCTATGTCAGAAAATGAACACCAATCAATTTTGACATAAGGGTGGCCGAAGAAAAAAAATGAGTGTCAGATATTTTTCCGAAAACTACCCCTCACAGAAATTTCGTTCAAATGGGTGTATCCAGATTTTGCATCATACACTGTATTCAATGATAAATAGTTTTGGGGGGGGGGGGGGGTGCGGTCAGAAACATCCGAGAAAGAATTTTTAACCCCTACAGCTAAGGACCACCCCGGTGCAGACTCGCCCCGGTTCGTTCCACGCTTTATAGTCGGAGACGATCTAATATTAGTTCCATTGGCCCGTGAAATCGCGACTCTGTTTTCGCGACGTCGCGTCGGTCGTTCCCCCCTTTCTGCAATCCCTGCCGTCTCTACCAGCCCCTCCGATTCCTACACGGTCCTTTGACGTTTCCGTTCCGACCAGGACCCGTAATTAATAATCAAACGGGTCCGCCTTCTTTGCGACAGAACTGTTTGCCCGGTGAAACGAAAGGAAAATGGCTCGCTGACAACGAAACGGCGTCCGCCGTCTGGCCAGATGGAATTCCGCGGAATTCTACACGGTAAACTGCAATTTTTAATGTCTCAAGACAACCCTTGGGGACATCCTCGGGAGCGCAGTATTCGGCCCTTCTTTACAGTGTAAATTATTAAACGCACAGTAAATTCTGCATGAAATTCATTTCTCAGTGGTGTAATGAAGTTAACCCTTTGCACTCGGGGCTATACTAATTGGAAAACTGTATTTTGCTTCCGACCTGAAGTACATATATCTATTTCATATGATTTTCTTAACTTCATCAATATAAAACTGACATACATAATACCTCTGATAATACTCTTAGTAGTTTATTAAAATATTACATACGTTCAGTAATTTATTGAATATAAATTTAATAATGCAACAAATATTTGATTAATGGTATAAGAAGTATTAATGGCGTCTCCGAGTCACCACTCGAGTGGAAAGGTTTAAGCTAGAGTTGCACACTGATATATAATATTAATTTATAGTTTGAAAATGAGAATTTGTGCAAATATGTTAAATAGAAAAATCTTGAATAGTCTATACATTTTGGTTGGCTACGTAAGGGTTAAAGTGGAATGTTCATACTTCGACAGAAAAGAAAATTGTAAGGGTTGTTTCAGCCCGATACACACTGGTCCACGAGCTCGATCTAGCTGTTAATTAATATTTTAGCAGTATTTGAAAGTTTAAAGGTATAGTAATTTAGGTCGTTGGATTCGTTTTGATATCAGCTACAATATTACGAAGTCAAAAATACATATTGGCTTTTCGTATCTGTATCTGTATCAAGTATCTGATAAATCAGGTTCAGGTTTTAAATAAACACGATAATCAATCATTTTTGAAGTAATGGATTTTATAAACATAATTAAAAATATTTTATTTAGAACTGTGCGAGAAACATAATATTAATGATAAAAAACAAAAATACAATTTTTATTGTATAAACAACAATAACAATTGACATTATATTATATTGACAGATCATTCTTGCCATCACTTTCTTCTTCAACATCTTTGAATATTAATTGTTCGACTGCATCATCAAAATGCCAGAGGTTCGGCCGTAATTCAGGTGACACATACTCTTTAAACAACAATAACTTGTGTACCGGGGCCGAATGGGATGTGATTCTTGCATAATTTATAGAGAAAAGAACGCTGTTAATAATGCACTTTGATACAATGAGGGACAATGAGGAACTCGAAAGATATCTTTTACCAGAGATTAAATACTTTAAAGATTCTCTTTAGTTTATTGAGCATTGTTATCTCAATAAATTATACATATTAAATCTTAGTACAAAAGATATACTGTAAATATAGACAAATACTATTCATTTGCAACAAAAATGGACACATAATATTAAATAGATTCTCCAGAGTATGAATAAGAAAAGAGGTAATTTTTTCGGTGGCAAATAGGATTCGTAAAATGTTGATTTTTAAATGCTTGTTCATTGTTAATTTAATCGTTCTAGAATGTCATGGATATTTAGGAAGCAATATACATTCAATAAACATTGATTTGGACAAGTTGCTTTTTTACCGAATGAACAGCTAGATCGAGCGCGTGGACCAGTGTGCGATGTAGCGAGTGTTCGAGATGTTGAAGATGGGCTGGAGTAATGGTCGGTGACGTTGGGGATTGGCGTTTACGTTCGGCCCTGCAAGGTCCACTCGTCGAGACACTGGCATTCCTATCAGCTATTTTTAAATCGTCGCAACGGCAAGGGTAAACGAACAGAATCGGTTTGGCAGTTGGATGCAAGCGGCCTGTGGTCGGTGCACCCCTGACCAGAGCAAACAGAAAAAGCCGGCGCCAGAGTCGATCGAGGCTGATCGAGTTGGAACATTTCGGCGTGGCTAGGGCGACGTGGACAATTGGCAGTTCGGTTGGTTGACATCGGTCGTCGTCGTCGTTGTCTCGTTGGTACGATGGCCACGACAACGACGAGGAAAGAGTGGCGTCGTTGGAGCGGAGATTTAATCGAGCGGATCGGTCGGTACCAGCGCGCGTGCTGCTGCTGGTACGGCCCGGATTGACCCCTTCATACGCAATAAATCAATTATCGCTCGTTACGAAGAAAAATGCACCTCCAATCGAATCACGTTACTTAACCCGAGTGTCATGGTAACCAGAACGGTGTTCTGCAAGCACGCGCCCCGAGGACCCTGGCTTTCGTAGGTACTTAACGACGGAACTCGCCTGTTGATATCATCCGAGAGAGCCGGCGCGACGCGACGCCACGTAAACAGGGTTGCACGATGACCCGACCAACGGCCAATCTGATTCCGATTCGTTTCCGAGCCCCTGCTGCACCACCCGGAGTCAACTGTCTCAAATGCTATTCCCATCTCGTGGGCGGCGTGGACGAGTGCATCGAATCATACCAGTGTCGATGAACTGATTTATTATTCATGCGAAGAATGTACATCCACGTGATCGTCCTAAGAACCACGTACAGTAGTGACTCCCACAAATATTCGGACACTCTTAACAGGCCGATACATTTTTTTACAATTGGACCATACGACTCGAACTTTTTTTGGGAAGCTAGAGCAATTAATTTACTACAGGATGTGAAAAGAAATATTTTTGAAAATTTCAATTGGTCGCAATTGTATACAATGTACTAAAAAGTTGTGTTTTACAACTTTTTAATGTGGGCCTATATTGAACATTTTAAAAATACGTTCTGTCAATCTGTGTCAATTAAACATGTATCCTGAAAATTTCGTGAAAATCGGTTGACGTTGCTTTCAGCTAAAAATGTTTAAAGATTTTCACGATTTTCGGCCTCTAACTGCAATAAATCTGAGGATTCTTACATCTTTCAACGCCTGCCGTTTTTTTTCCCGCATCAACCGATCTCGATGCAACTTTCAAAGTGCCGTTCCGTATCAAGTGTCTCGAGGAACCGCGTAAATAAATGCAACTTTTCCAGCGAACACTTTAATGGATAAACGAACAGCATAAAAGAAGCCCTTTTCTTTCGGAAGAATCGTGGCACGAAGACAACGGGAGCCAAAGATTTATACCTAGCGATCTTCCTCGGCTATCAAAAGAATCTTCGTACAAGAACCTTTAAACTATGGGGTGTAGCAAGGATATAAGAACAGTTTGAAAGAGTGGCGGAAAGTAGTTCGACCGAATTGTCCGTAAAAAGTGAGCACACGCGGAGACAAACTCAGTTTCCCGGCGAACTGTATGATCTGTTGTGAAACAGCCCGAGTCGGCCCGTATAAGTCGGCGCTCGCATGCATAAGAGAATTTCAGGGCACGGCGAGAAGTCGAGCGGCGCGAACACCGTTCAAGGAGGCAAAACGCTTAAATGGACGAGTTGTAGATTGTACAACTATACTGGACACGGTGCTCGAAGGAATTGGGCTGTTCAGAAACTTCCATTGTTTCTTACACGATGAAGAATTCACGGTGACGTAAATTCTTCGTGTCGGAAAACCAATTACGCGACGCAAAATAAAAATCGTACAGGAATTGCAACGAACAGGAAGCATTTACAAGTTTCCTTCTCACTTCAATAACAATAGTACGTCGAAATTAGTGTATCGACGCTATTCTTCAGTTCATTTAACTTTGTGCCGAACGATAAAGTGCATTTCTTTATAAAATGAAAAGAAATTGTTTGAGTGAAATATAAAAAACAGTAAAAGATTGAAACAATTCGAGAATGTTGTAATATTACTTTTAATGTAACAAAGTCGTTAAGGGATGAAATAAATTTTTATGTTATTCCTGCTTCCCACAATCAATGCAAAACATTTTTATTTTGCATAAAGATCCGCAGCCTACTCGATAGACAAGAAGAGCTGCGTTTGCTGAGAAAAATGTGATTTTCTGGGTAGCGTGTCTACAACGAAAGTTGCTTAGCCAAGAGAGAGACAGAGAGAGAGAGCTCGAGGCGACGAAAATCGGAACGGCAGCGATTTATGGTGGCAGATTCGCAGGGAGGCGGTGGTCTTTCGGGAATCGGGCGGAACAGAGAGGGCAGGAGAGGAGCAAGTGGCACGACAAAGGTGAGAAGGGGTCGTTGACCAAGGCACACATAATCACGAAACTCGTCGCTGCGCGGTCGATGGAGAAGCCTGCGCCTTCTTAATCACGGTTTTATTTGCCGACAAAGGGAAACAGCGGGGCAAAAGAGAGAGAAAGAGAGAGAGAGAGAGAGAGAGATATCATCGTCGAACAAAACGAGGGAACGTCTTGGACTCAGAAATTCCATCGAAAACGTTCGAGTAACCTAGCGACCTCGTCTCCGTTAAAATATTCACGGTGTTGTAAATCGATGTTTCGCGCGAGCCTATTCGTATCGATCCTATCCTGATCCGATCCGGCGAATATATTCGATCCGATCGACACGGTTACATAATTCCGAGTGCGCCGCACAGTGGGTCAAATCGACGTTCTAGCTGTTCACGGGCTGAAAACTCAAAGTCCTCATATCTATTGTCTATTACATTCGAAAACGATAATGTTAATTAAAGCTATTAAAAACTCTCGTTAAAATAAACGTTCAAAGATCAAACTTTTTCAGATACGATTTATCAGCGAAAATCTTGTCCTGGAAAACCTACTGAAGATTAAGAGACCAATTTTTTTTTTTATATGAAGAATGTATATCTATGTTGAGAACGCATCAGGAACTAAACATCATTGTTCATAATTTATTATAAAAACAAATATTTAGTCAACTAAGGAAAATCGTTAAAGTTTTTCACCTTTGACAAGGGATAAGTTGTCATTCCCATTGATTTCCGTATTCTAATATAGTGGAACATTTTCGGCAAGATCTCCTCTAAGAGATCGTGCAAAATTTAGATCCCATCTAATCTCAACTCCAAAGTTATGATAGTTTAACGCGTCGCGTGACACGCAATTCCACGGCGAGTCGCGCTGCACGAGTCGTATTGACGACCACTCAGCGACTCTTAAGAGTGTAAAGACCTAACCCAGACCAATCTTATGAATTTTTTAGATTATACGACCATTGATAAACACTCGAACTTCCCGCTAGCTTAGTTAAATCATTTGTATTTGAGAGATCATAGTAATAGCATCGTAGTATAGCATCACAGCAGTTTCTCCATATTGAAGGCCTGTATTTTACCTTTGTTAAGAGGAATTATAGAATAGATTTGTGTTTATTCATAGATAAATACAGTTATAAGCAGAAAATCCGTATGAGCAATTGAATATAGTCAGTAACTTTGTCAAATACAATACTAATCTTGTTTGAATTTTTATAATTTTTTAAATGAGACAGTAATAACACATTTTTGTTATTTCATTAAATGTAATAACCTTCATTCATTCAATAATTATGAGGTTAGTCTTGTTTGAATGCCTGAATAACCTGAATGCCTGAAAAAGTTTTCAATTATTCTTCATTATTCACACGAGTTTTCGGACATTTCCGGTGGTGTGACAAAAAAATGTTTCCTACGAAAAGTAATCAGTACACAGTCTTTTACAAATATCTACACAAAAAATTTCAGAAAAAATTTTTTTTACAATAAAAAATTGTAGTCACCTTCATTATTTATTTATAACTATATATTTTTTATTCAATAATGTTATAGCTGACACCAAGACGAATCGAACGACCTATTTAATGTGGTCTTTATACATTGAAATAATGGTGAAATAGGCGTGAACAGCTAGAACGTCGATTTGACCCACTGTGCGCCGTAGCGATTGAATATTAAATTTCCGTTTTGTAAAGCGGGAATACGTAATTTACCGATGGAAATGGGTGTGCTGCGAAAGGCTCGCTGAGAGGTTAGACAGGCGGCCTCCGAAGGCGTGAGGAGGTGGAAGGGAGAGGAGGAGCGGAATGAGGATTCAGACGCTATTAATCTCGGGACGTAGTGTGATGCCGAGTTGACAAGCGGTGAGTCGAGGAATATTGTTCGCCGCCTGTCTGCTGATGCGAGCAACTGTTTTACCGTACCGAGAATTCTTAATGCTCCGAGGAAACCGGCGCGGCGTCTTCTGCAACGCGGAAAATTGAACCCAGAATTAACCCTGTGTTCCGCTTCCTTCGGATGCTAACTCAACGAATAACGAATAACCCTCGAATAACGGGTCCGAGAGATGAGATTCTTGACAGGTAACCTCTATGATAGTTTTCGCCCCTGAGATAGCGGCCGGCAAGTTGAATTCGCTCGCTACAATTTCTCTCGAAGAGCGAAACAATATACATGTATTACCATATCTGCGAACAAGTGTTCGCAAGTAGGAGAACTTCAAAGAAAGATGATCGTTGACGATTGCTGCGTTCTCATTTCTCAAACGGACTAACAAACGCGACGAGATGACAGAGGTACAGTGGTCGAAATTTCTATAAAGTCACTGTGTTTTGTGCCCGTGCGAAATCAATGCGGCCCGGTTTATGTACTTCTTTAAGGCCTGGTTTACGTTGTATTTTTGTCCAGAAGAATTTAAAAGTTGTTGCACACGTCTTGTTGTTACTGGGAGCTCCAATTCAGCTCGAAATTGTGCTGCATTTTTCCTTTCCTTAGCTGCAGACCTCATTCAATATTAATGAGGTCTGCAGCTAAGGAAAGGAAAAATGCAGC